>CAMOHE010001768.1:0-14966 GCA_946598075.1 Artocarpus hirsutus
AAACCGTCGTGGTAGCCTAAATCTTCCACGACGGTTTTCTGAAAAACCGTCGTGGTATCTTCACACCTTCCCACGACGGTCTTCGTTTTCACGGGCGTAACTTGCCGCGCATTTTTGCCTTTTACACGACGGTTTTTGTGAAACGGTCGTGAAATAAATGTCGTGTAATCAATATTTTCTTGTAGTGGTATAGATGTCGTCAATTATTGTTTCAAATGTCGTTAACGGCTTGTTTGTTGGAGATGTCGTTGTATATACTTTTCAACAATATTTAAAAATTACATGTTGCAAAAAAATATGTCGTTAAATGTAGTTTTTTTTGTAGTGTTTAGTCCATATTGAAAAGTAGAATACTATATACATGATCATATATTTTAATACTTACATAAAAAAAAATAACAACATCTTATACATAACATATGTATATGTCAGGATGATCACAAATTCTTTACGACTAAGGTTTTGGATAAAGGGGCTTACTTGGAAACTTGCCTTGTTTAGAAGGTATTTTGTACGCAATATGACTTTAGAATTAGAGTATTACCACACTGACCCTTACTTTCAATGAAAAGGCAAAAACTTGAATAGCTGATGTTGTTGTAATTTTTTTTTTTAACTCCCATTTGGCCAAACGATAGAGAAGTTGATATAACCGACTATACATGCGGAATAAAGGTCGGAGCGTAAAAAGCTATTTTTATATTTCCCCTGGAGCCTTTTTTTTTCCCATAATCAATAAAATACTGGTAGGCTGTCATCTCTCTCTCCTTAAATTTCTCTGCAGAAAATCATTAGTGTACAATATCTCTATCACATATATGACCTACATGTATCCATACTCTCAGCTTGGAGTATTTCCTACTCCTGGCATATACTCTTTAGATTATTTTTGTACAGTACCGTTCCAAGATTACCCTAGGATCACTTTCCATAAAAAATACCCAAAAAATAGAAATAAAAATAAAAATAAGTATGATACCTTGCAACAGTAACTTCGGAAAAGCTAAAAAGCCATGAAAGTTACGTGTAACTTCGTAATTAGTATATATGCACATTTTTTTCAGGACACCAAACCATGAAATATCCTCTCGAAGCCTAAACAACGCAAAATTTCAACCTTTAATTAATATTTTCTTTTGTTATTTTCTAATTGCTTGATTCAGTGCTACTAGTATTATTACTAACACGTAATTATTTATTATATAAAAAGAGGGAAGGCAGAGGCATTTCTTGGTTCAGGGTTTTTCTAAAAATATTTCCCAAATAGATTCTATGAAAACGGGGTGAGGCGGCGTGTAACGAGGATTAGTGCATGTGGCTACGAATCACACAATGTGACAATTTAATTAAGGGATATATTCTTTTTTATACCTTTTATTTTAGATCTATTCAAAAATTATACCTTAGATTTTTTATCTTATCAAATGTGTACTTTCAGCCTACATTTAATATACAAATCTATGCCTTATAACCACATTCAACAATTGATTTTCACCTTTCAAATGACCAAATTGTCTTTTGAGTAAAATAGAAAAATTATTAAATCTTTTAAAAAATAAGAAGAAAACAACAACAAAACACACAAAATGTCCATTTTGAGGTATATTATATATTTTTGAAGTCAAAATCTTTAATATAAAATTTTTATTAGTTATTAAAGTTCTTTATATTTCAATTTAGGTACATTGTAAAATTTATTAAGCTAAGTTAAACATTAGTCGAAAAAGGTATAAATTTAAGTATTGAATATAATCTAAATGTCTCTTAAAAAATTTAATAAAGATTTGCATTTGATGAGATTAAATACGAAAGGCATAATATTTAATTAAACTTAAAATAATAGTTATAAAAAGGTAAATGACTTTTTAACTAATGCATTATAATGAATGAAAAACAAGATTTTTAACTTGAGCGCCGCTCCAATGTGCTAGGTTTCTTCTCCTTCCTTTTAGTGCACACCTAATTCTGGAGACAACGATGGGAAGGAAAACAAACAGCGACGTTTGATGAACTGTTTGGTGGGGCCCATGGTGCATTGGAGAAGACGCATTTAGATATGACGGAGAACAAAATAATAATAAAGGAAAAGAACTTAGGTGGGACAGTACATATGAGCATGAGGTGTCCCATGGCCTGTCGATATCAAAGTGGGGCCCAGTTGATTGAATCTCAACCCCACATCACGAAAGTACACTCCTTTTTCGCTTTTGTTTTCTTGTTTTGCGCGGTTGCGGAGTGTGCTCCCCCGGCTACCATGAGCTCAATCGATTTAGATTTTGCTAATTAAAAAAAGAAACAATAAGAATAATAACTAGTGAAACATACAATAAGTTTGACTTTGGTTGCACATAAATAAATAAATAGAGAATTTTGAGCATCCACTAAATTTGTAGAGTGTTTAACAAATCTGTTAGAAAGTAAAAATTTTTGTTTAAAAATTTTAACGTATAAAAGTTTGAGTAAATTGTTTGATCGGTCCTTGAACTATTTAAAAGGTTACTTATTGGTCTCAGTTGTTTTTTTAGCTCAACTGATCATAAACTTAAAAAAAAGTGCAAAAGGACTTGATTGACAGACATTAATTTTCTCTCTTTTTCTTAGTAACGTGCCAAGCACATTGATCAACATTAAGAGTATTTTAGTAAAATAATAACATTTTATTATATTTTAATACAAATTAAACTAAATTAAATTATAACCATAAAAAAAGATTAAAAAAACTTAATCTTCAACTCTCTCACTTGACAAACCAGACCTCCTCCTAAGAGGATTTTGATAAATGGCTTTAAGAAAAAGTTTTTTTTGATAAATAGACGAAGAAATTTTAAATTGAATGAATAACTTCCATGTCAGGTTATCAAAATGAAAAAAAATTCAACAAGATGAAAAAAAAAAAATTAGAGCACAAAAAAAAACTGGATAAAAAAAACAAAAACTAAAATCACAAAAAAAAACTAGATGAAAAAAACAAAAACTAAAATAGTTTTTTTATATAAAAAACTTAACTTTTGATGAAAAAAAAGTCATTTTTTCAATTAAATTTTTTGGTTAGCTCTTTCATCAAATTTTACCTTCCTGTCCTTGCTCCCAACCCCTCCGGCACCGACCAGACCACCTCATCACGCCTCCCTTAAGGGCCCCACCCACCCGCATCACCCCCTCCGCCGTCTCTCTCTCAAACCCATCACTGTCACCATCTCTACTTCTTCTTCTTCTTGTTCTTCTTCTCTCTCAAACCCTGCCGCCAACCCGCCCCCACTCCTAGCCGCAGTGATTCGCCACTGCTACCTCAACTGGAAACCTATCACACTCAGTCAAGATCCCCTTCGCCGCGATCCTCTCCGTTGAACACCGAACCAGTCACGATTTGGGCAGCCTCGTCGCGATCCTTGCCATGGAGCGACGAACCGGTCGTGATTTGGGCAGCTCCGTTGTGACTTCCAGAGTAAAATGTAGATTTTTAATTTTTATTATATGTAATATGAATAATTGAGAGAAGAATGATGGTGTGGCGATGATGAGAAAAGAAGCTAAAACTAAATCCCCTGAGAAACGTCGAGGTGGGAGTTTCACCATGTCCTCAAAGAGCAACAAAGGGCCCAGTTCAAATTCTGGCCAAATTGGACATGTAACCGTTTTGATCATGTTTTCAATTTCTTGAAACGAGTTGTTGTTTGGATTTTTGTTTTTGTAACTGTCTGGTTTTTTTTTTTTTTTTTTTTTTGGTAACTGGCTTTGATGGGGTTTTGATTTTGTTTTTGCATCAAGGTCTGGTTTTTATTTTTTATTTTTTAAATTTTTGTAACTGGTTTTGATAGGGGGTTTGAGTTTTGTTCGATGGAGTTGAAAAAGATGAAAGTTTATGATTTGTTTTTGTTTTTTGTTTTTTAAATTTTTTTAAATGGTAATTGATTTAATTAGAAGTATTTTAGTTTTTTTGAAGTAAACGATGATCATGTGATAATCACGTGACCATAAAAGTACATAAACTAACATCGGTTAATCAATTCAATCTTTTTACATTTTTTTTTAAAATTTAGAGCTAGTTAAGCTAAAAAGTAAAAATTAACTAGTTACCTTTTAAATAGTTTAAAGATTTACTAAACAATTTACTTTAAAAGTTTTATACTATATAAACTTTTTTTTTACTGTTTCACATTATATTTAGTTGCTAAACGCCTTTTTAGACTTGAATTTTAATGTTTGATATCACCTAAAAATTTATAAGTTTACCACCGCTTTTTACTGTCTTGCCACATGGTACATGAACAAAAAAGGGCGAGAGAAAACTAGTCTTCATTTCTTTTACACAAATCCGTATTCTTTCTTTTTTCATAGCCCTGAATTTCATTAAATATTTATAAAATAGATTGCAACATTTTTTGGCTGTGAAAAAAATAGTCTTTGCATGTCACTGATACATAAAATTAATGCATGTATGTAAATATATACACACCTACATATTTTATAAAGTTGAACAAGGTCATCAATGTTACATGCAAGTATACGACTTATCCTTTCTTGTTTCTTATTGTATATTAGATCAGGGTCAATCTTTTTTTAGCCCTCAAACTATAGTCAAATCTCATTGTGATTCTTGATTTTCAAAGCGTCTTAAAACGAGTTCAAAAACTAATGAGTTATGTCAAACTAGTCTTTTGTTTATCCCAATGTTAAAATTTTAACAAATTAAGGCATGACTTCTTTCTTAGGAGATGTTTGGCAAAGTGGTGGGAACTACGGTTCTCCCCACAAAATCAGTTATGAACAGTAAAAAGCTCTCACATGCTACAGTAACAATAAAAAAATTACTACAGTGTAAAGTTCTCATATGCTACAGTAAAAATGGTTCTCACCACTGGTTTCCACCACCTTCCAAACACCCTATTAATGGTCAATCCTTAAAATGTAGTATTATAAATTTAACCACTACTAAACCACGCGTGGTTTTTTTGTCTTTTCGCATTAGGATTCTAAATTTATAATAGTCGTATAGACGGAAGACGACAAATTTATGACACTTTAATAGACTGGAGGCTTGTTCAGTGGTGGTTAGGAGCTAAAATAAGATTTATTTTATGGTTCAAGACTGAAAACGGAATTGAATCTCATCCTAATGAAGAACTTACTAATAAACTTCAGAAAAAATAATTAAAAATTGCTAACTATATAAGGCAGGAAAATAAACGAATTTTAGTAGCTTTGAAGCTAATTCTTTCCTGTCATATAAGTATGATTAACACCATCTAATATGCTTATGTGATTGCAACCGATAATGCTTTCACCATAACAATAACGTCGTTGCTGTTATTATTATTGTTTTAATTAGTGGTGTAAACTATGTAGTGCCCAATATGAACATTTATGCATCATCAATGATGCCTTATGGTAAAACTTAATATTTCTTTCTTAATTAAAAAAAAAAAAGAGACAAAACTGAAGCTCTTAAACGACAATGTTTGGAGTAACCAAACGTCTGTCATATGATCATCACAGAAGCTTTGCACAAAATTTAACACCTTTTTCATGGGGAAAAAAAATGTCACTCCCTTTGAATCTTTTCAAGGATTAATGGAAATTTAATACGTGTCAAAGAGGATTATGGAAGTTGTAAAACTGTGAAATCCACGTAACAAAGCTAATTTATGCACGTTCCATCCTTTTTGAGACAAGCACGTGTGGAGATTGAGTGACCCGTCGAAATGGGCCTAAAGGAATGGACCCGATAAAGCCTAAAAAGTGGGGCCCATGGGAAACTGTGGTGGGCCCAACTGCGGATACAACTTGGTTGGATCCACCACACACAGCTCAGCTCGAAAGAACACCTCCCAACTTGCGAGCTTAATGATAGTGGCTAGCCCACGCCAGACCGCAAGCCGCCACGTACAGACATGCCCAGGGGCATCATTTCGGCGGGTCCCACACCCCACTAACACACACTTAGCCATTTTCCTCCTATAAACTCGTTCGGCTCGGCTAAGCCGACTTGTTAAAGCTCCCTTTGTCTCTTTCTCGACTCCTATTGGTCAGCTAAGTGAGCCCCACTTCATGCGATCCCCTTGCGTGAAGCTTTGTAAAAAAAAAGCAAACCAACCACAGAAAGCCACGTTGACGAGCTGCCATAGTGACGACAGAGAAGTTTTTATGTTCCAAAATACCCCTGGCTTTGAGAAATATTTTCCACGGTGGTTGCTTTAAACAGTGACAGAACGGGAGGTGTAAAAGAAAACCGCGAGCTGTTGGAACGGGGCTTAAGCTTCGTTACGGGCGAGTGAGCCGGTAAAGACACCTAATAATAATATAAAAAAGAGTGGATCATTATGAGAAAGGGAAACGTACAGGTCACGAGCAAAACCAACGCACTACTGAGGGGTACATGTTATAGGAACATGATTAAGTGGGGGTAATTTTGGTATAAAATATTTCCTTTTTTTCTCCGTTAGCTGTTCATAGACATTGCTAACGTGACCCACACTTTTCTTTTCGTTCCACGTATTTAAGCTTCTTTGGCAATTTTTTTTTTAATTATATAATTTTAACTTATATATATATAATTTTTATGTGTTATAATATAGAACAAAAATGAGTTAAAATATAAAGTTATTGTAAATTTGTTCTTTTTGATTTATGTGGTGTTTAACAGTGGTAGAAATCACTCAGTTTTCACCACAAACTCAGTTATAAACAGTAAAAAGTTTTCACATGTTACAATAAAAGTGGTTCCCAGTACTGGTTCCACCACCCTTTCAAACACCCACTTAAACTGTATCGTAAAACACACTTTCGATTAAGTCTAATCACTGTACTACATAAATAAGACTGTTAAAAAGAGAGTTTAAATCTTAAATTAGTTTGAAGCACATATTGTAACACGTTTCACAATATATATATAACATGTAAGACTATTTACGATTTAACTTTAGATTTTAAACTGCCATCTCAAACACCTTAATTATTTGCTATACATACAAATAACCAAGGAAAGAAAATAAACTCTTAAATCAAGTGCAGCTAAAAAAAAAAAAGAAAAAAAAAGAGGAGGAAAAAAGATAACAAACATAGATAATTAATATAAAGAAACCATATTTATCAAAGCAAACTTTGCACAAAAATTACAATTATGAACATGCAGTACTAGTGTCAAACTTGGTGAAAGTAACAACGCTATAACTAACCGTAGTAATTATAGAACTGAACAACTTTGTTCACTTTAATCCATAATAATTGGCCTAAGAATTAGACGGGACTGGAATGAGAGAATGGCACAAAATGCCACTTGTCAATAGCCCACCAATGTAAGACGGAACATACCGTGAAACTACTAGATACTAGGGCGATGACTAGATAAAGCAACAATAGTTTTATTACAGTTACGACTGAAATGACAAATGGTGGAACAGGGGTAGCTAGCTAGGGACAAAAGGAATGAAGTTGAGGGCAACTTTTCTTTTCTTTTCTTTTCTTTTCTTTTCTTTTTTTTTTTGGCTGTTGGCTGTTCCATTACGTCACCCCAAAAACACTAAATTAAACAAAAAAAAACCCCTTTAAATATACCTTATACATTTATTTTTTGGGGTCTTCTGGAGGCTTTCAAGATTGGCCATTGGTCTCTTCTCTGCCGTTTAGTTTCCTCTCTGTCTCCACCGTTTTCTCTCTCTCTCCCTCGGGGAGAGATCTTGAAAGAGATTTTTTCCCCCTAGAATATCTCAATTTTTTGGGGTCTTTATCGGTTCCGGTTGTAGACGGTGCTTTCCTTCTTGATCTCCGTAAGCTAATTTTAGATATACATACATACATACATATACATCTATATTACATGAATATGAGTCACCTATTTTCCCGCCAAATCTTTCCCACCAATCTAGCTTAGATTGAAAACGAGAGCTTATGAAATTACAACAAGAAGAAGTTACTTAGAGGATCCCTTTGTCTTGTCCTTTTCTCAAATATATTTATATTTTTTTTTTTGCTTTAAAAGTGTATTATCAAATATTGTCAATATTGTTGTGTGATTAGGTTTTATTTCCTATTTAACCCTAATTGGTCTTGGTTCTTCCATTCCTCAGCCTTTCTTTTTGTTGAACTTTTTTCTTTTGGTTCTTTCCTCGGGATCCGATCAATCCGAAAAATAGACAGCCTGGTCAGCTGTTTGTAGGGACTGTAAACAAATTTGGATCAGTTTCAGTTCGGAGGTAGTAGTACAACATATGACTGCTTTTTTGTTTTGCTCTACTATTGATGTTTCTTTGTCTGATTAGGAACTTTCCTAATTATATAGCCCGCTTTTGTGGAGAGGTTTTAACAAGCTCATAAATTGGAGAAACGAATTTTGTGAATTTTGAGAAAAGACCCAGTTTGTAAAATCAGTTCATCTTTGGACTAGGAGAAGAATTTTCTTGTTGGAGAGCAACGATTGATTCACGCCATCCCAGATCTTGGGTGTATACACGAGTTTTTATATTTAGAAAGTTCTTGCTTTATTGGTGAGTTCTCTTTCCCTTCATATATATATATATATATGTGTGTGTGTGTGTGTGTGTGTGTGTAAATATATATCTCACATCGTTTGTATATGCTTTATTTTGCTTGAACTTTTCGTGTGATCTGATTTCATCTTCTTTATATTTTTTTCTTTAATTTTATTTTTCGATCTTCATCCCTTCTTTGTCTTATGGGACAAATCTAAGCGAGATGGTTAGTTAATTAGGAATATTTGGAAGTCGAAGATTCTTTGTCAAAGCTATCCTTCCCTTCAGCTTTAATGACAAAAAGTCTGCCTAGCAAGATTAAATTGTGATTTAACACATCGTTAATAACTACTACTTAAGCAGAAAAAGGATATTAACGGGTTTTTTTAAGAGGTTCTGATCATCCTATGCTCGAATAGTACTACATAGCTCGATCTTTTTTCCTTGTAGCTTTTTTCATGAAATTTATGACCAAGGGATTAAATCACAAGCATATACTCGACAAATTAGAAAGACACTTTTTCATATGCTATAATATTATGAGAACAGAGAAAGTATAATATGTTGGTTTTGATTTTTTTTTTTTATAATTTATCTGACAAAAGGGCCATTTTTTCATAGTTAAAATTACATATTCAGGATTAGAATGCACTTTACTGAAAAGACACACATCATTCAATATGAAAGAAGCATTATAATTATGTTCGCTTGTCTTGTGAAAACGTCATTAATGGCTTACAATATTCAGGCAAGCATCGTTAGGTTAATCCTGCAAAACCATGATCCTATCTATGTTAAATGATAACTGTTGGACATGTGATCAGCATGCATGTTTCTTCTTTATTTACAGCGTATATATAGAACCGTGGAATTTTATTTTTCTAATATAGCTTATTAGAAATATATTATCAATTAATAACTATGTAATTAATCAAGTTTCTAAATTTCCTAATCATCACCAAATTAGTTAATTTGTAGAGATAATACCACGTTTCTCTCTGCAGTTTCATTTTATAACAAATTAAATAATCCTCCGTTTGTTTATTTGAATATAACCCTTTTAAGTCTTTCCTCTAATTGCATGAGGCAGTTATACAGCCTATAGTATCGTAAATCTTTCACTGTTATTATGTTATATATATTTATATGCTATTTTCTACTCAAGCTAGCTTGCAAGCTTGTTTAAGATTTTCACAAATATATATACTTCTAGCTTTTATCCGTTCAATATATAACTTGAAGTAAATCTATAGCCCCACGCAAAATTAGAAACCATACCACCACGTCCAAACTGCATGCTTTTCCTCAAAAGTGTATCTAATTAAGGCTTGCGTAGATATTTCATGAATTATCCTCAGTACACATTCAAAGGGAAAAAAATGTTGTATTATCTAGAGTTGGCTATGAAGTTATACACAGCTTGATAAAATCAATTCTGATCAAAACTTTTAAGGTCTCATATGCTACGTATAGTGATTAAAAAAAGTGAGTTATTGTATAAAGCTCTCACGTGTTATAATTTGTAATTCAAATATTTCAATTCTAATTACACTTTTCAAATATTTTTTTAACAATAATCATGATGATCACATGGTGAGATTGTATTTTGGTTTTCGTGTATACATGCATGAATAAGCTAATAACTTTCTCATTATTATTTATGCTAATTATATGAATTTCAGGAGTAGTCAAGCAGATAATTAGAAGGAGAACATGAATACTTTTGCAGACGTTCCCCCTGGTTTTCGGTTTCACCCAACTGATGAAGAACTTGTCGATTACTACCTTCGGAGAAAGGTTACTTCAAGAAGGTTTGACCTTGATGTGATTAAAGAAGTTGACCTCTATAAGATTGAACCATGGGACCTTCAAGGTATACATAATTATAATTTACAGGCTATTTGGAAACGTAGTTTAAACTACAAAATTATGGTTTAAACCAATTTTATTATAGTGTTTTCTTTTAAAAATTTTGAATTTTAAACCGACTTTGGTTCAAATTCTTGGTTTGATCGACATTCCCAAGCAACATATAAATCTTCAATCTAATGTTCTATTAAGTACAGTTAAATTTTAGAGTCATTAGTTGCATTTGCTATTAGAATGATTATGAATTATTTGGACAGAATTATGCAAGATAGGGTCGACAGAGGAGCAAAGTGACTGGTATTTTTTTAGCCATAAAGATAAGAAATATCCAACTGGAACTCGCACAAATAGAGCAACCGCAGCAGGATTTTGGAAAGCAACAGGAAGAGACAAGGCTATTTATTCCAAGCATGACTTGATAGGAATGAGAAAGACCTTAGTCTTCTACAAGGGTCGAGCCCCAAATGGACAAAAGTCTGACTGGATTATGCATGAATACCGGCTTGAAACGGATGAAAATGGGACTCCGCAGGCAAGCACCTTTAAGTATTATTACATATATGTTTGTTTCATTTTTTACTAGAATTTACGTAAGAAAAAAAAATAAAAACTAACAATTAAGTTTAGGCGGAATTCTGTATTAAACTAGCTTTGGAAACATTTGATACCTGACCACTAGAGTGTCTTTATAGGTATATACAGATATAAATGTATACAAGATATATTGTTGCTACTAGAAAGGAGAGAATAACAGTTAAGTGAAGGTTTATTATATGACTTGGAATACTAATATCAATTTAAGGTTTGATTTGAGCCCTAAAGTTCCCTCATGTGGGAGTAAGAGGATGGTTGAACAAAGTAAGCCATGTAATACAAAGTTAGAGTATTTTTGCTTTAAAGGGAGCTAGAGGATCCCACTTAGACACTTCCTTCGTTTAGATACTCTTTTCATTCTCCCCTTCCACATGGGACTCGTGGGATTAATTCAAATCCCACCGTTGCTTATCCATAGAGTAAACAAAATGTAAAATGCCTTTATATATTTCAAACTTCAAATGCTGATTGATAAAGTTTTTATAATTTCATGAAAAATATAATTGTATCATACCTATAAACTAAATAACACCCGTGAAAAACAAAATTAGGATGATTTTAGCCAAAGCAAAATTATGACGATTTAACTCGGTGGCTTTTGGATGTTTCTTTATGGATTGGTCAAATCGACTTCTTTAAAATGTCTATAAATGCTCATCTTTTAACAATGCAAACATATCACGCAACAAACAATGTAGTTTTTATCATTGTTGTGACATTTAGATGATTTGCAACACATAATTAATGTACAACAGGAACATGAATTTTTAGGTATTACACACTACATATTTCTTGTATAATTAATTAATTAATTATTATAGTTAACTCGGGTGCAATCTTGCGCTTACACATATGCATTGTAGATTTTTTTGTTTAATTTTGACAACTCATGGTGCAGTATACATACATGTTTGTGTGATATCGATCAATTGTCTTTTTCTCACACTTACACAAAATAATTATGCATACAAAAATTGATTTTATGCATGATTTATTTATTTGCACTTGAAGCAGGAAGAAGGTTGGGCTGTTTGTAGGGTTTTCAAGAAGAAAATTGCAACCAATATGCGTAGAATGAGCGAACACGAATCGCCATGTTGGTACGATGAACAAGTCTCCTTCATGCCAGACTTAGAATCTCCAAAGCAAAACTCCAACTCTCATTTGGCTAATAATTACCAACTCCCCTATCCTTGCAAGAAAGAGCTTGATCATCACTTGCCCTACCAAGTTCCACACGAGCACTTCCTTCCCCTTCTAGAGAGCCCAAAACCTCTTCAATCAGCCACAGCAATGAGCTCCACGACGTCCTCCATGGCTGCATATAGCTTAGTCCTTAACCAGGCCACTGCTTTGCAGTCCTCATCTCTTAGACAGGAAGAACAAATTCAATCATCCCAAGGCCAAGACTTTCATGCTGTTGTTTATGGCAATAATTGCAGTAATGTCCAAGCCGTGGAGGACCATGATCAACTAACAGATTGGAGGGTGTTGGACAAGTTTGTAGCTTCTCAACTCAGCCAAGAAGACGTTTCAAAGGAAAATAGCTTTTCTGTTACTGCACCAAACAACTGCCTCAATGCTTCAAACAACGCGAATGTGGTCGTCAGACACTGGGAGAAACAAGATTTGGTGTCGGAAAATGCCTCGTCGTCAACCTCTTGTCAAATTGAACTGTGGAAGTGCACTGATCTAAACTAATATTTCGTGTCATATGCTAATAATATATAAATAGGATGTTATATATGTTGCAAAAGGGAAAAATTTTAAGCAAGTGATCTACAAATTTCTGTACATAATAAAACTAGAGCAATATAACTTTTAACTGTGGCACTCTTAGTAAGTACTAAGTTAAAACAGTTTATTAACTAGTTCGTTCAAAATTTGCATGTCTAGTATGGTTATACTATTACGTGGACATCTCATTGAGTGTGTCTGTTGTAAGATTGAAGATTATATGTAAGGGTCCTTATTATGTGCCCTAGGTCCAACAGCAATATGGCGTGCTGTTGAAGGAGCCGACAAAGCTCGTCGACTAAAGAAATGTTTGTATGTCAAAAATATAAGTTTAGACAAAGGTTTTGTACATATATATATATATATATATATATATATATGTACACGTTATTTTTACATACTTACGCGTTAGCTTGATTCCCATTCTTTTAAAATAGAGCTTGTGAATAATTTTTCTTTCTAAGAAAAAGAAACAACTAATTTGTGTAAATTAGGTTTAATTGGATTAATAGGACGATGGCCGAGAATTAAGAATTAAACTCACGATTTATAAGAAATCTCCATTTAATATTTAAAACAATAACCAAGCAAACTACGTACGTATATAGATTAATGTTTAAAAATGATCATCACCTATATATATGCATATAATTAAAATAGTAATTAAAATATGATCCTAATCACCTAAAGTTACCAACTATGATGTGAATGTCGCAATTACATGCGTAGGGGTCATATGTGTGTGTGTGTGTGTGTGTGTGTGTGTACAGACACTAGAATTTTCGTTTGAGTTAGCAATACGGGACCACAAATTTGAATGAATGCTTTACTGGAAAGAGAGGCAAACGACAGATGTAATTCATTATTATTCGAAGTGTAGAAGGCAAGTAATAATAACGTATGATCTATCTGCTGCTCAATCATTCATACAGACAACTATAGCTGTTTTGCCTTACTCCTAGTTGGAAAGAGAAAGAGCCAGAGAAATTGATGTATATAGACTTAGATTCTGTGCCACGACACAGTCAAATCACGAGGCATGCATTTGATGAGTAGAGGATATATATATATATATATATATATATATGCCTACATGTATGTTTATGGTTATTGATTGTGTTTGTAGGGAATACAAAATGCAAGTAATACATTTGCTAGTATATATACACAATATATATAGACATTATATACACACACGTGTGTATATATATGACGTATGCTATTATATTGTAGATTTCTCTTTCGGAAATTAGCGTAGTTTAATAATTCTTAACAAAAGGCCTTAAAAGAAAAACACTTCTTACTAACGGTATTGGGAGGGCTTTAAATATAAAGTTTAGTTTGCCTTTGGTTTTGTTTTTCCTTCCTTCCATTTAGACTTTTCTGAATTTGCTTCGTAAGATCCTTTTCCTTTCTTTTCAATAAATTTCCGCCCATTCAAAAAAAAAAATTTATTGTAGCATTTTTGACAGAAAAGCATATAATGCATCTACTATTACTATATTAAGATTTTGGACAACAGAAGAATCTGATCACCTATGACAAGTAAGAATGAACAGATCAACTTGGAAAGGTTACATTAGCATTCCGCCAAATGTCGGGAGCTAATACTGAAAAAAACTATACACTATCAATTAGCTTATGAAAATTAAGAAGTCTAATTATCACTATAATTCTTACAGCCAGAATTAGTCCCATTCATAGATCGCATTTCTCTCACTCTATATTGTAGGAGGATATTCTCATACACGCCTGCATTAAGCTTTAAAAACTTTTGATTGAATTAGGCGAATAGATAAACAACAAAATAATAAAAACTTTGCATACTGCACTTAAAGGGATAATTTGTTTAGTTGCTGCAAAATAAATATATTGCGGATTTTCCGAGGTAGTAAATTTAAAAGTGAATTACGTACCTGTTGTACTTGTCTGTACGGATCCAAGGATTAAATATCTGTAGTATTCCTAACATACCATTAATATGTAGCGAGGAGCGAGTTAATGCGAGGCATGCAAGTACCGAGAAGGGTACGTGGCGACGTTAGATAGAATCAAGTACTTTCTGAAGTTGTAGAATTTGGACTCAGAAACTATGGTGTTTTAAAGCCAAGCAGCTATGGGAAATAAAGGATATTGCAGGGAGAAAATTTATTGTGAAAGTCGAAAGTGATTTCCTTCTATAAGCAGTGTTTCAAAAAACGTCATATCCCATGATTGGTTATGTTCTTGATGGCAGAGAACTTAGACGAGGAATCCTATGAAATAAAGCCAAAAAAAAAAAAAAAAGTTGTTTAAGTC
>CAMOHE010001769.1:0-11245 GCA_946598075.1 Artocarpus hirsutus
TACCAGTACATTTTTATATGTTTATTTAATTTACGCAATTTCTTTTAAAAATTGTATAATTTTCTAAATGTAGTCCTACTGAGCCTTTCGCTCACATTTTATTTGTTTTAAAATCTTAACCCTAGGTGGATATCAGCATAGGTTTGGAGAAGAGTCCGCCGACCGGACTTACGATCAGTAGAAGTATTTGGTAGGTTAATTTATCATTCAAGGCATGTAAGACTTTAACTTTTCTTTTATCCTGGACTGTGGTTGTATCATAATATTGTCAGTACTATATGTGTGTGCACAATATGTGGGCTAGTGGGACCCATACGCGTTCCACCTCACATTTAATTATTTTAATGTTATTTCTACTCTATGATGATTCAATTATTTCTCTAACTTTTCTATTCAAACGATTTTAAAATTATCACCTTTTTATTCATAAATTTCCTTCTAAAACCCTGATTTTAACCAAATTTTTACTTAATTGATTTAATTAAACCACCACGTCACCTCCCGTACTCCGGGGCGTGACAAAAGGGTTACATACAACATTGTCACAAATAAAACATTCAATATCTACCTTGTGTACAACATAAATGACATGAACACCTTAGGCACATCAATTCCACGTGACCGTCACCTATCATCATACTTAGAAGAAAATAGTTAGTAACATTATATCATAAGGAAAAATACTTAATGTTGTTACTTATCTAACAATATCCGTTACATGAAAATTGGCGAGTGTTACAATGAAGTTATGATTCATAAAAACAAATATTTTATCTGTAATGGATGTATGCAAAATAACCTATACTTTATCAAACCTAAGTGGACTTATTGCTTAACACTAAGGTTAATAATAACTCTAAAAGACTTAAAACTTCTCAGTCTAATAAGACTTGTCTTTGGCACTTGTGATTAGGTGATATTAGTTTAATAGGATTCAAAGGTTGGTAGGAAAAAAAATCTTTAAGTCACTTAGAAGTGAAATCTATACCACAATGTGAATCTTATTTGGAAGGAAAAATGACTAAAAGACCATTCGAGTCTAATGGCAATCGAGCCAAAAGGGTTATCGAACTTGTACATAGTGATGTTTGTGGTCTCATAAACATCAAGGCACAATGAAGGTATGAGTACTTTGTCACTTTTATTAATGATTACTCAAGATATGGGTATGTCTACCTAATGCACCATAAGAGCAAAAATTTTGACAAGTTTAGGTAGTTTCGAGCTAAAGTGGAGAAGCAATTAGGTAAACCCATAAAGGCACTTTGATCCAATCGAGGTGAAGTTTACCTCTCCAATGAGTTCACAGGACACTCATTAGAGAATGGGATCTTATTCTATTTGACTGTTCCAGGCACTCTGCAGCAGAATGGCATAGCTGAGAGAAGAAATAGGACTTTGTTGGACATGATTAGTCCATGATAATTTATTCGACCTTACCTTTATCCTTTTGGGGATATACACTACAAATTGCATGTTATCTTTTGAACAATATGCCTTCAAAATTGGTTCCCAAAACTCCTCACGAGTTGTGAACAAGGATGAAAATATCCTTTAACTATATTCGCATATGGAGATGTCCCACTCTTATCCTGTACAAGGAAGCAAACAAGTTGGAAGTACATTTAGAAGTGTACTTGTATGTAGGATATCCAAAAGGGACAAAAGGGCATTATTTTTTTAACTCAAAAGAAATGAAGTCGTGGTTTCAACGAATACGACTTTCCTTGAGGAAAATTGCATGAACGACTTTAAGCCTCATAGTAGAGTGGTACTCGAGGAGTTAGCGAGTGATTCGATCCCTCCAAGAGTTAGCGAGTGACTAGAAGACATGGCAAATGGATGTCAAGATGGCCTTTCCAAACGGCTATCTTGATGAGACCATATATATGGTACAGCTAAATGCGTTCAAAGCTAAAGGTCAAGAGGGTAAGGTCTGTAAGTTGCTAAAGTCTATTTATGGACTTAAGTAAGCTTCTTGTTCTTGGAACATAAGATTTGATCAAGTGATCAAGACTTATGGGCTCGAACAAAATGTAGATGAACCAACTGTTTATAAACACATTAAGGATAGGAAGGTGATTTTTTTACTACTCTATGTAGATGACATTTTGTTTATTGGCAATGACATTGGCGCATTGTCCTCAATCAAATTATGGTTGACCAAGCCGCTTGACATGAAGGACTTAGGTGAAGCTAATTATGTCCTGGCTATCCAAATCTTTTGAGATAGGAAGAACAAAATTATAGCTTTCTTCCGAGCTACCTACATAGATAAAATTCTCGAGAAGTATGCAATGAAAAATTTTAAGAAAGATGGACAACCATCTAGGCTTAGAATTACTATTTCTAAGAAAGACTTTCCTAAGTCTGATAAAGAAAGAAAATACATAAAGAAGGTGCCTTATGCTTCGGTAGTGGGTAGTCTCATGTATGCGATGCTTTGCACACGACTACACCTTTGTTATGCTGTCAAATAGTAAGTCGATTTCAGTCGCATCAAGGACCAAACCATTGGGTTGCAGTTAAGCATGTTTTTAAGTACCTGAGAAGGACTAAGATTTTATACTAGTCCATTCTAGCGAGGAACTAACATCTCTTAAATACACTAATTTGTATTTTCAATCCTATCTGAATTCAAGAAGATAGACTTTAGGTTTAGTGTTTACTCTAGGTGGAAGTGCCATTGTTTAGGAAAGTGTCAAGCAAGATTACACTTTGAATTCAACAATAGAAGCTGAGTATGTAGTGGTTAGTAAGGGTTCGAAAGAAGTTATATGGCTCCGTAAATTCCTTAAGGATCTTGAGGTAGTTCTTGGTATAGATAAACCGATGTCACTGTATTGTGATAACACTGCAACGATAGCTAATGCTAAAGAACTAAGATTTCACAAGAAGAATAAGCATATACATCGAAAGTATCATGTGATAAAGGACTTTGTTGAGGGTGAACTTGTTGCAGTGTGCAAGATCACATCCAAGGACAATATAGCTAATCTTTTCAGAAAGATAAATACCAATGAGGGTTTTTGAGAAGCAGATAGAAGCTATGGGGATGCGAGACATGTCATATTTACTCACTTAGGACAAGTGGGAGATTGTTAGACTAGGTGCCCTAAAGATTAAATGATGTAATAAGTTTTTAGAGATATTTATTCAATAAAGCGTTTGTTTATTATTCATACATCAAAATGTTGTCCCTTTATGTTCATTTTTATTGAATGTATGATAAGCAAACAAAAGTTTGAGACAATTAGTCTAAACCTTTAAGATCATGTATATGATGGACAGATTATGCAGAAGACATGAACCTTAAATGTGATAGTCTAAATGATAAGGTCCGTAATCGAGCGTATAAAGTTGGGCTCTTTATTCATACTAAGATTGTTATGTTGTCTACATCCTTGATTAGAGATGAGTTGTCTTAGTTATCGAACTAGGACTCCACGAATAGAAACATTGGTATATTATCATAGGTGATGATATATTAGATCGAGACAAAAAAAGTTGAATTGATTTGATTAATAATTCTGCTTGTTTAAATCAATTCACTTTTGACAATTATATATAATATGTCTTAATCTAGAAATGAACAATGGGCCCATATTCTTGACTAGTATCTTTTGATGTACCAAAAAGTGACATCCTGATTTGATGATGGTATGCATATTGGTACATTGGAGACATGAATCTTGATTGACTTAGACCCATTGTTCATAGATATGGAATCCATAGCTCTTTTGTAGAGTTAATGATATTCTCTTCTAGGCATTATCTTGTAATTAGAAGACTACAGCACTCAACCATTCGGATACATAAGTGTCGCACCAAAGTTTGGCACTGAATGGCATTAGAGGCCTTGTGTAGACTCATGTGAGAATCAAAGAGCTAGCCATGGTCATATGGATCTCCTTTATTGTCAAAAAGGGGGAAGTTTGGCAATTTGAGTTTAGATGGTAAGGTTTCAGCCATCACCTCATCAGTGAATGGGTGTTCATTTAGGTTATCGAGATTGAGAGTCTCACAACCTTGTTAAGCCTCCCAGCTATTTACTCTCTCTACTAATCTAAGATGCTCTTGGAGACTCACCATGGACCTGCCAATATCCTAGCTTCTAGCTTGTCTTGCTTGGATCTGGTATCTTAAGGTCATCCTGCCTTTGAACACCATCTCGTCTGTTGTTCACTAAGCCTAAAGGCGCAGCCTGTCTCAATGCTAGAGGTGGTAATCCATCTCAATCTTGGTTATTTTGCTACCTTGCTCCCTTTTGGGCCCCATGTCTTCTATAGACTCTTCTCTGTCTATTTCCCTACAACATTGATGCTCGCACTGGTGCGACTGCACATCATTAGAGTCTCCAGTTCCTTCCTAGAAATTTACTTCATCTCTCAGTGCAGGTGGGAGATTGTTATTATTGTTCGTAAACCAAGCAAGGTTGTTCAAAACATTCTCCATGCATTGAAACGATTGTATCAGTTGTCCCTAATTCTAAGTTAGGGTCACGATTTGAGTCTACAGGGCTACATTTGGGTCTAGGGGTGCATCTATGAGAGATGGCATCCATTTCCGGTTATCAACAGGAGGAAAAGGTGGTTGTGGATCCTGCCTTCTATCTCAAGTAGCATCATTGTCACCTTCATTCTGACCGCAACAATTATTTCTCTCGTTTTGGTTCTAGTTGTTTGCTTTAGTACTCGTTTTCACCATCAAAACAATCGAGAGACTTTTTCCTCTAGAAAAAAGGCTGGAAAATTCTTCAACGTCCTTCTTCTAGCACCAATTATTGACAGGCAAAATTTGTCTAACAAAAATCTCTCAACTCCTCACATAATGATCACTCACAAATCAAATAAATTAAACAGTAAAGAAAAAAATAGCAAGAACACATGAATTTAGAGTGGTTTACCTCAATTGAAGGCTATGTCCACTATGGTTCTTTTCAGGTGGTAAGGTTTTACCATGAGCAAAATTGATTACAAAAGGTTTGGATCGAGAACTGGACTTAGGCTACTCTCTAGAGCTGGACTCTATATTTAGTATTCGAGAGTAGGCTAAAGCCTCACCCTTTAAGCATAATTTATTCAAATACATGATAATCTTTTCTCCTACTAGCTAAATGAAGTCATCGTGATCTCTTATAGGACCTATCCTTTTTGAGTATACTAGATTCAATAGATCTTGATCATTTTGAGTGCTTATCGCCATCTTGGAGATCTTCAAATTTGAACACGAATGTGAAGGGACCTTTTTACCCTTCTCAGGTATCATCGATAAGAAGCATTCTAGAATGCACCGAGGCTACATGGGCCAAGATCATTCTCAAACCTTTTTGGGCCCAAACCCAACTTGTGCCCAACTCGATGATCCAACAACATTAATAATAAGGTGTGTAGATAATCTTGCAACTTTCAACCCTTGTAGTGTAGGATTTGTGAGAATTTGAAGTTTATTAGGAGCAACAATTCGATATTATCATTCAGTGAAAACAAATTTGTTTTTTTAGGTTATGGCTTATAGATAAATTTTTTTTTTTTTATTTTTGGTTGCGCTATTAAACAACGATTCCCCTTTAAACAAAAATTTTTGATTGGTCCTTAATATAATCTCTCAAACCCTCCTTTGATCCTTTAAATACATGTACCTTGACAACTTCTCATTCTCCATAAGAAATTTAGGGCATTTACCTCTCCTAGACCCTTAGACCCTTTATTTAAGTTTATTCAAAAACTATACTATCGATTTTTTTTCTCATTAAATGTTTATTTTTGTATGAGAATTAATATATAAATCAATACCTTACCTAGATCAATAATTGATTTTGACATTTTAAAATGACCAAATTATTCTGAGAGAAAATTAAATGTTATGCCACACTTTTAAAAGTTATGTTTATTTGTTCAACACTTAGAAAAATTTATGCTACATTATTATTCATATTACATGTTAAGTTATATTACAACTGAACATATGTAATATTTATAAAGTAATTCATTAAGCGTCCATTTGATGAACAGTTTGAACCATTTTTTATGATTTAAATTACTTTTTGTTTTAAATTTTACGAAAAAAAACACTATAATAAAATAATTAAAACCATAAAAAACGAATCAAGCCACAATTTCCAAAGGAACGGTTAGTTTAATCTTTTTAGCTTTATATATATATATATATATATATATATATATTATTCTCAAAAGTTTATCACCAAAAAATCTTTCGATTATGTTTAGTACAACAATGAACAAAATCCCACAAAAAATACTAAGCCTTCATCCAGCAAAATAAAACCACTAGCGAATTTTGTGCAGCACAAAAGTTACTGAAAAATTTCCACCAAACATGACCTATAGTCTATGGGATTGTCGCATATTTTCTCGTCTTATCAACTATTGGCTGCCCATGCAAAAAGCTCCATATAATAACTACTCAAATGTTCGTTGTATTGACGCTATTCGTTGTATTGGTCACCCTATTCGTTGTATTGACGCTTGATCAAGTGTTCCTTATTGGGAAAAAAAAAAAAAAGAAAAAAACAAGAAAAGGAAGGAGAACACAACAATAACAAAAACTGTGAAAAGAATGATTCTATGACTAGTGCTACGAGAATGTTAGCAGTGCACTATACAAGTAAACCATAAATTAAGCAATCTACAACAGAAGGAAGAGGGATTTGCTGATATACCAACCCTAACACGTGCCTAAGAAATTCAACCATGAGATTGGACCAACGTATACAAAACTGCAAAAAGTCAGCCAAATTTCCCAAATTCCATCTTCTTCTTCATCGCTCTTTGACCATGATATACAAAGGAATCTATTATTCCCGCAATAGTGAAAATACCTAAGCAAAGAGGCAAAAGAACACCCATAATTAGTCACATTATACTAACATAAATTGTACACGGAGCCCTAGATAATAAGCTGAAGTCCTAGTTGCATGTCTTTGAATCTTCAAATTTTGATAGAAACCATGAAATATTTGAAACGGAAGAAAGTCACCCTGTAGTTGCGAATATAAAAAATAGCATTTAAAAAATTATCTTACAGAAATATGGAAAATATATTTACTCGTTTGGTTGGCTTGAATTGGTTAGATTGTTGGAGATCTCGAACCTAACTTTCAAACCTAGCAAGCCAAGTGAATTAACACGAAAAGATTTTGTGGAGTTGGTTGACTTGGTAATTTGAACAACTCTAACAGGAGGAGAAAGTAACGATGCTCAAAAGAACTCAGACACACGCATATACATAGAGAGAGAGAGAGAGATACCTCCAACTATGGCACAAATATGGGTAATGAAGTGCAAGAATGGAACACGTTCTTCTGTTAATGTTACCTGCAACACAGACACCAACATGATACAGAATTCATTTACCAATTAATGATTTGGACATTATAGGACCTCCATGGCTCCATTGCAGAGCCAATCAAACTCCCCATAGAAACTAAAACTATTCTGAAAGAATCAAGAATAAATAGGGTAAGAAAAATAGGGAAGCTCTTTTACGGATAGCATTAAGTGATAAAATGAGATTTTTAGTCATCCCACCTTTGTATGTTTGGTTAGTTTTTGGTAAATTGGTAGTGTTTATTTCATGTTTTTATGTTTATTTGAGTCTGAACAAGATTTAGTCAACTATGCTTTCATATATTAGAGATGAAAAAAAAAAACAAAAAAAGAAGCCAATGGAAGCTCAAGGATCAATTTTTGGAGAGAAAAGATAACAAATTGGGCAAGTGAAGTGAATATGGACGCTGTGGTGCCAAAAAGTCACTGCATTGCCATTTTGCGTGATCAGGGCAACTCTGGCAAAAGCTAGGCACTGCAACACCTCAGAGTCTCACTGCAGCACCATCGTCAGTGTGCTTTGGCGTTGCAGTGCCAATAATTCCCACTACAGCGCCAGACCAAGATTTTCAGCAATTCCAGCTCTGTGTTTTGGGGCTGCAGCGTCAAAACACACATCAGGCCTGATCCTGGCAGGACACACTTCTCAAAAAGGATTATTGAATCCCTGCAGGAAGGAGAGTAAAAAAAATATCCTTACACCTCCAGGGCAAAGCCCAAACAAAACCAAACTCTCTAGCCAACAGGTTCCACAGGACGAATAAGAGCAATGAAGAAATAAATGATCCGCAGATTCGTCATGTGCCTTGCACAAGCAGCACCAATCTGGCAAAATTGAAATCAACGGGCTTCTACGCTGCAGCACATCATTAGTGTTCAATTTATCCAAGACATGAAGCAAACAAAAAATTTGAACTTTTGAAGGAATACAGGTTTTCCAAATTCTTTTGAAAAAAGGGAATGGAGGAACCATCAGATCATCTGTCAACAGGGAAAAGTAAGATTTAGCAGAGAATAAACCGCTAGGGTCAGGAGACCAGTCTAATATCACTACAGCCCTCCCTCAAAACAACCTCTCCACCAAAGAAAGGATGTCCGACACCTCGCTCATCTCCCTATTAGTGAAATTCCTATTCAAATGAAGATTCCATCCTCCCTCGAAAGTACCCTTTAAAGAAGAAGAATTGATAAATCTATGATAGGCTGGTCACGGAAACTGGAATCCTGTATAGCGCTGGAAACTTCAAGGAAAAAGCCACTTCTTCGCACCACATGTCCTCCCAAAATCTAATCACATCCCCCAACCCCCCCCTCCACTTAACTCGTTGGAAAAAATCCGCCACAACGGACTGAACTGATTTCCATGGGCATCTAAACATAGCTCTAAAGGCAGACCCTGCATTCTACTTATTCATCTGCAGCCCACACTTCCCAACAATAACTTTACGCCACAGTGAGCTTTTCTCCAAGGGAAATCGCTATAGCCATTTTGCCAATAGCGCCTCATTCATATTCCTAATATTACCAAGGCCCAAACCACCCAATCTTTTTGGTCTGCAGACAACATCCCAACCCACAAGATGAGAAGAATTACCTCCCAAAAAAACCTTCCCAAAAAAAGCCCCGTATTAGTTTCTCAATCTCAGCAGCAACACAACAGGAATTTTGAAAATCGATTAGTAAATCGGCAAAGAAGATAAGATGGATTGAATAAAAGTGAATCTACTGCCTTTCGACAAACAGGCTCTTTCCAACCATCCAATCTTTTTGCGATTTTAGTGACTACAGGATCCCAAAAACCATGCTGCAAAGGACTACCTCCTAGAGGCAAACCCAAGTATTTGGTAGGCCAAGATCCCATAGAACACACAACAATCCTTGCCAAAGAAAGAATCCTTTCTCCATTCAAATTGATCCCGAATAAGAGACTCTTCTCCAAGTTGATCTTCAAACTCGATGCTAAACAATAAATGTCAAGGAGAGCTGACAAATACGATAGACTAGCTTCATCAGGAGCACTAAAGAAAAGAGCGTCGTCAGCAAATTGCAGATGACTAATCTTGACCTTAGATCTCCCAATATAAAAAAGCTCAAAAATCACAGAATCCACGACCCTCTCCACCAACCTACTAATACCATCAGCCGCCAAAGTAAAGAGGTAGGGAGACAACAGATTACCTTGTCTAAGACCACTGGAATAAGCGATCTTAGCCTGAGGTCCACCGTTAACCAAAATAGAGTAGGACACCAAACTAACACACTCATGGGTCCATCTTCTCCAACCAATCCCAAAACCCTTTTTCTCTAAAACAAAATCCAAGAATCTCCTTTCCACAGAGTCATAGGCTTTTTCAAAATCAGCTTTGAAGACCACCCCTTCTCTACCCAAAGCTCTATAATCTTCCACTACCTCATTTGCAATTAGTACAAGGTCCCAAATTTGTCTCCGTGCCACAAAGGCAACTTGGACTTCCGATGTCATTTCCTCAAAAACCTCTTTCAACTTGCACGGCAATACTTTGGAAAAATCATATACGAACTTGTTGCAAGGCTAATGGGCCTAAAGTCCTTAATACGTCTAGAATTAATCTTCTTCAAAATCAAGCAAATATATGTCTCATTGGTAACCCCATTTATAATCCCAGTCCTCCAAAACTCAAGAAAAACCTTCATAATATCTTCCTTGACAAATAACCAACACTCATGAAAAGACTTAAGGAAAATCCATCTAGCCGGGCTTTGTTACCCTCGCAACTAAAGACTGCTCTCTTGACTTCGTCTTCCTCAAAAGGCCTTTCCAAGGATTCTTCATCCACAATCCCACTATCATCTGTCTCAAGCTTCAAAATAGAATTACACACCATACGAGCATTCATAAGCCTATGAAAGAACTTGATATTGGCATCACCATCCTTAGCCCAAGCAAACTTGGATTCATTCTCACTGCCCGATCCTCCCTCTCAATAAGCTATTTCAACTTTCTTCTTTCGTCCATGAGACTAGCTAACCAATCAAGCCCCCCTTCCAGTGGATCAATAATCCCCAAACTCTTGAAAATCTTCCCCTTTGCTGACCGAACAGCATAGGCCTCCTCCACACTCCAATTTCTCACTTTACCTTTCAAAATCTTTAACTTCGACATGAATTTATATCCTTCCCAACCGTCAACCTCTTCATTCTCCCACCAAGATTTAAAACTTCAGATTAACACCTTATTTTCCACCCAAATGTTATCAAATCTAAACAAAGGACCCCATGTAGGCGGATTAGTACATAAAAGGACTGGACAATGATCTGACACTAACCTATCCAATGCTTCTTGGCGGCAATATGGAAACAACTCCAGCCACCCCTTAGAAAGGAGGAAGTGATCTGACCTACAACAAATGGGACTCTCCCTGAAGTTTGACCAAGTGAACTGAGCGTTGTATAACGGAGGATCAATCATCGAAATATCTCTAATCAATAAGTCAAATGCTCTCATGCTTTTGGTTATCCTAGAACTGCCATTCTTTTAAGATAAGAATCGCATAATGTTGAAATCGCCCCCTACACGCCATTTATTCCCTCAAATTCCCCACAATCCTGCCAATTCATCCTAGAATTTATCCCTCTAACAATACTGAGAAGGTCCATAAACCCCAGAAAACCACCAAAACTTTCTCGTCCATTTTGACGGAGATTGGGAACTCACCCAATAAACTATCCACTACATTAATTCTCCTCACATCCCAAATCATAAGAATGCCCCCAGCCCGACCCACCGAAGGCAACAGGACCCAATCCCTAAACCTAGACTTTCAAAAACTGCCCACATAACTTCTGTCCACCTCGCTCCTTTTCACTTCTTGAAAACATAAAGACATCTAGGTTCTCTCTACATACACCTTCCTTGA
>CAMOHE010001774.1:7655-31998 GCA_946598075.1 Artocarpus hirsutus
TCAATATTTCAATTCAAACAGTCCGAATCAAATCCTTAAGACAAAAAATAAGTAATGTTTGCACAAATAGACTAGATAAAATCAAAGCTCAAAAAAATTATCCACCTAAACAATTCAAAATTTCCAACTCATCAATTTACAAAAATACGCTATTTTTTTTACATTTAATTTGGTATTCAAGGTTTTAATAGTAAAGTGTCACGCCCTGAAGTACGGGTAGTGACGTGGCTGTTGATTAGACTAATTTAATTAAGTTTTTGTTAAAAATTTTCAATTAAAGGAATTAATTAATTATATTAAAATGCGATACAATTTAAAACTTTTGTTCAATTATTAAAAATAAAAAAAAGTATAAGAAGGAAATAAAAAGAAATAAAATAATAGAGAGGGCAATGAGGGTATATGTTGGGTCCAACTGGGCCCACAATGTGTGCACACACATAGTATCAACAATAAATTATTACAGTCACAGTCCAACAAGAAAAATAAAATTTAAACAATACATGCCTTGAATTGCTACAGCTACTAACGTACTCCAAATCCTCTATTGCTCGCGAGTTTGGGCAATGGATTTCCCGTCGGTCCTAAGTTGGGTTCCACCTAGAGGGGGAAAAAGTTTGAAAACAAGTAAAAAGTGAGCGAAAGGCTAAGTAGGACTAAGGTTTTAAAAACACTAATTCTAAATATAAATTTCATGTCCGACAATATTTTCTAAAAATTTCAAAAAGATGAACAAACATAATAAATTCATTCTTACCATTAAATATCCTATTCATCTAGAATTATTCCTTATTATTTGTTCTTTGGCAAAGCCATAATGTCACTATCGTAGTGGCCCAGCTGGGTTTCGGGACCTGTCCTTAAGGTCACATGCTAGATGACCCGATCTCTGATATGACATCATGCCGCCTATATATTTTTATTATTATTTAAAACCCATTTACCTAGTGTTCTTAATTACATTCATTATTCAATTCATTATGAGCATTCATGCTCCGACAAATAATGAAAATTGCTAAGAAGTTTATCTAAACCATTCCTTGAAATTCATTTTAAAAGAAATCATTTCAAAAGAAATCACTTTGAAGGAAATCATTTTGTAAAAGATTATTTTGAAAGAAATCATGTTGTGGCCAAAAGCCCCTTTTTGAAAGCATTCAAAAGATTATGTCAATTATTGAAAACATTTTGGAGGAATTCCTTTAAGGCCAAAATCATTAAAAACCTAGCTACCAAAGTAAGGGGTAGAAGTCCTGCCGCAACATCCTACATCGTGACTTAGCACCGCAGTCCTGCTCTGTTATAGCTCCATGGAACCACAAACGACCTTAAACATAAACAAGCTCATCAATTTCTAGCTTAGGATATTTCACATTACTAATATATCTCATGGTGTCCTAGTGTACCATTTAGTTCACAAAATCATTCTATAAAGTTTAAATTCCCAATCAGGGTTTCAAACAGTAAAAAGGGGTGAAAACGACAAATTTTTCATGAAGTTCGGTCTGCTTGTCTCCCTAGTTCGGCCAGCCGAACTGTACAGTTTAGCCTGCTCGCAAACCAGGTCTGGTCAGCTGAACATTATAGGTTTGGCCTACTGGTCGTATGAATCTGGCTAGTCGAACTCATAATCCAGCCTACCAAACATGAAGTTGGGCCTACCAAACTAGGAAATTCTAGAATTTTTCAAAACCTAAGCCTCAGCCTCCTAAGCTCAATTCTCAATTTCAACTTGTTTTTCTCAATTCCTAGGTATGAAAACACTCATAGATGATAGGAAAGCATAATAAAACATTTCTAAACTAGTTTAAATAGGATTTACATATCAAAATCCAATAAAATCCAAAAATAAAAAAATGGAGGAAAAATGAAAAATCTTGATTCAAATCTATTTTTCTTCAAACTAAGCTTAGATTCTAGTTACTTTAAGTTTCTCTAACTTAGATTAAAGTTTTTCTAAGATTTTATGAACTTAGATTTCAAAATACAAGAAAAATTGAAAAATTGAAAAAGTTTTGAAATTTTGAAAACTAACCTTGATTCAATCTTTGATTCTAGTTTATGGTTGTTAAATCATGTTCCTGAGCCTTCAATCCACTGAAAACCGAAGCTTGGCTTGATTTTTGATCCAAAAATTTAAGAAAAGAAGAGAGAGAAAGGGAGGCAGGGAGAGTGAGAAGAGAGAGAGAGCGTGAAAGAGTGAGGGAAAAAGAGAGAGAGAGAGAGAGAGAGTTTAAATAGAGGAGAGTAAAACCAACGATGACCCAAATCATATCACGTCTTTGCTCCATCCTTGACAACCCAGAGAAGAAATCTGCCATGACATGCTCTCATGCTGAAGCTGACCAGAAGGCTTCTGAAGCTTGGCCACCACTTGCAGACAAATCACACTCTTGGCCATGTATGCTTAAACATCTTTTTTCAGGCTTTTCCACCAGTACTGCCCCTGAAAAACGTGATGCATCTTCATGCTTCCTAAATGAATGGCAAACTAAAACTTGCAAGCTTCATTCATCAAGGCTTTCATCACTCCCTTGATTGCAAACTCTGCCAGATGTTCCTTGAGAGTACAACGATCCACTGATAGGAATACCTCCGATCTTCAATTTGCTCCCCAGTCCACATTTGCGTCCACGCTCCCTGAAGATGTTGGTCTCACCACTAATTTTTCCTCACCATCAGAACAAGTGCTAAAATCGAATCCCTGAAATACACCGATGCCTAATCGAAGTCTTCATGGTGTTGTGGCCCATTCTTGCTCACAGTAGCATCTCTCACCAATCCTTTAGTGCAAGATTTACATGAATCTCTCAAGACCTCCTGCTGAGTACGTCTGCAACCATGATGGCCCTACCCGAATGACACTACAATGAGATATCCATGTCCTCTATACACTTCACCTACCATTGCTGCCTCAAATTCGAATCTCTATGAGTGAACAAATACCTTAAGCCCCTATGATTTGAGAATACTTGAAATATCACTCCAACAAGTGGCTTCTCTAGATCCCTCGAAGTGTATATCACTACGACGAGCTCTAAATCATGAGTAGGGAAGTTCTGCTCACGAATGCCGCATCAACACACGTCCAAGCCTTTCTCCTACTGCAGTGGTGTAGATCTCATAAAATTTGTCACTGTTCAATGTAGCCAATACAGAAGTGGTAGTCAACTAATCTCTCAGCTATTGGAATGCACATCTACATCCATCGTCCCATTTAAACGTATCACTTGTCCTAACCAACTGCGTAAATGGAGCTGCTACCTTTAGGGAAACCTTTCGTGAACTTTTCTACAGTACCTGACAAGTCCTAAAAAGCGATGAATCTTGGCCGTAATCTTCAGTCTCCCTCATCGTACTGTAGCCTTAATCTTAGACGAATCTAATGAAACGCCTTACTCAAAATGATATGCTTCAAACTCGACCTTCTGGGCATGCAGCTGGTGCTTCCGGATTGCAAATCTACTCTCGAGAAATATCAAAAACTTCCTAGCTGGTTAAATAACTCATTGATCCTAGGCCTGGGTTATTTGTTCTTCACAGTAACCTGATTCAGCTGCCAATAACCAACGTGCAACCTAAGTGTACCATTGTGCCTCTTGGCAAATGAAATTAACGTATCCTACGTAGTCTTGAATATATCCTTTACCAGTAAGTTCCTGAAGCTATTTCCTTAATTCACTCATTATTGCTAGCGCCAAATGACACGGTGCTATGAAAATCAAAGTAGTCCTCGGGAATAACTTGATACCAACTTAATCCTCCTGATGTGATGGTAATCACGATAACCCATCGGGGAAGACATCCTCGAAATTATTAGCTACCAATGTTGCCATATTTCTTCCTGTGGCATTAGATTCCTCCCCTAGATCTAAGAGAAACACACGCATATATATATATATGTATATTGATATATAGTATGCTAGGTTTCTCTCGTACACCTAGACACATTTTCATGAGCTACTCACTCATTACTCGATCGTTACCATCCTAGTAAATGATCATCGTCCCCTTATCGATCCCTAGGGCTACCTATTTAGTGCGACAACTACAGTTGCACATTCTTGGACAACCTGTCCATAGATCAATTATAAGTACTCATGGGGATCATAACCAAATTACTTCTTGAAGTCCCATCCACAATCATTACTCACAAGGTTTACACCTATGGTTTACACACACACTTGCTCCAAGGATGAGATATTTACTAAGGATTCATTAAATTTCTAAGGCATGTACAAATGAACTCGAAACAAGAGAATGAATGGCACCAATATCAAAGAGAACCAAGACTAAAGAATAAGAAACTAGAATCGTACTGTTGACCATCACGTCACTGGTTTGAGTATCCGAACTCTCTAAAGTTACTATGCGAACTTGAACTGGAGCCTCTTCCTTTTCCTCTACTAGCGCTGCCATGTCTTGGGTTCACCAGCTGATACTGCTATGGAGGAAACTGATAAAGTTAAAACCAAAGAAGTTGCTAAGGTGGAGATAAGGACTGAGGTTAAGGCTGATGGCTTTCACCTTCTTCAGTCTAAGATCCTTGTCGAGCGTTTCTTACTGGACAGCTCTTCCCAATGTGTCCCGACTGCTATAGAAATGGAAAGGGTTGCTTTGTATATGGCTGGATAATCTAATGCTTCCATTGCTACGCTACCATGCCGATTCTTTACCGAAGCTTAACAATTGCCACCTTTCCTATTGTGTCGTTAGGGTCCTCTTGATGTTCTCGCTCGATCCCTGTAGTAGTGAGCATGATCTACTTCTACCAATAAAGCTAACAACTCTAACCTACTAGAATTCTAAAGTCGCAAGGTCACCAGTTGTCGTTGAATGAATGCCTTAAGCCTTTTTTGGAACTTGATACACTTTTCGCGTTCAGATACCACGGCAGACGTAGCAAACTTGGCTAACTCATCAAACTTAAGCTTGTGTTCCAAAACTGTCTTATCACTCTATTCCAACCAATAGAATTCGACGGTCCTTTGGTCTTTATATTCCTACATAAATGACGGTTATGGAACAATCCCTTGAATCTTTCCTTGTCGATGCTCCCACCATTCTCTAGATGCTTCGTTTACTTTTACAGGTATCAGCTCTGCCTGTCAACTTACAAACCACGAATTCCACTCGACATACTACCGGTACATGAAGGGTATCCAAGTGTTTATTACTGAGTCTAATCGGTTTTCAGCCACCTGTAGACCCTCATTTTCGATTGAAAGCTGGGGTAAACACACGCCTAAGCTCCTTAAGCACCCATGCTCGCTATTCATCTCAGAAATTTCAGGCCTAACCCTTGCTACCATTTGCCAAAAAGCGGCAAATGATACCCTTATCATACATTCCTTGATCGTGGGACTTATGTCAGCCATAGTTGGCTCACGCCTAGGTGCCATTCTCTCTCAATTCTAGAGACAAAATTGGACTATCAGAGGCTTTTCACTATCGCACTTATGTGTGCACAATTCTCAAGGTTCATAATCTTGAGCTCTGATACCATTCTATCATGCCTCATAGAACAGGTGGTGACGTGGCGGTTGATTAGACTAATTTAACTGGGTTTTTGTTAAAAATTTTCAATTAAAGGAATTAATTAATTATATTAAGATGCGATACAATTTAAAACTTTTGTTCAATTATTAAAAATAGTAAAAAAGTATAAGAAGGAAATAAAAAGAAATAAAATAATAGAGAGGGCAAGAAGGGTACGTGTTAGGTCCCACCAGGCCCACAATGTGTGCATACACATAGTATCGACAATAAATTATTAAAGTCATAGTCCAACAAGAAAAATAAAATTTAAACAATACATGCCTTGAATTGCTACGCTACTAACCTACTCTAGATTCTCTATTGCTCGCGAGTCCAAGCAATAGACTCTCCATCGGTCCTAAGCTGGGTTCCACCTAGAGAGGAAAAATGTTTGAAAACAAGTAAAAAGTGAGTGAAAGGCTCAGTAGGATTAAGGTTTTAAAAACATTAATTCTAAATATAAATTTCATGTCCGAAAATATTTTGTAAAAATTTCAAAAAGATGAACGAACATATTAAATTCATTCTTACCGTTAAAATCTCCTATTCATCCTGAATTATTCCTTATTATTTGTTCTTTGATAAAGCCATAATGTCACCACAGCAGTAGCATAACTGGGTTTCAAGACTTGCCCTCAAGGTCACACGCTACATGATCGATCTCTAATATAGCATCACACCGCCTATGTATTTCTATTATTATTTAAAACCTATTTACCGAGTGTTCTTAATTACATTCATTATGAGCATTCATTCTTCGAAAAATAATGAGCATTCATTCTCTGACAAATAGGGAAAATTGCTAAGAAGTTTATCTAAACTATTCCTTGAAATTCATTTTAAAAGAAATCATTTCAAAAGAAATCACTTTGAAGGAAATCATTTTGTAAAAGATTATTTTGAAAGAAATCATGTTGTGGCCAAAAGCTCCCTTTTGAAAGCATTCACAAGATTATGTCATTTATTGAAAACATATTGGAGGAATTCCTTTAGGGCCAAAATCATTAAAAACTTGGCTACCAAAGTAAAGGGTAGAAGTCCTACCTCAACATCTTGCATTAGGACTTAGCACCGCATTCCCACTCCACTATATGTTAGCTCTACAGAACCACGAACGACCTTAAACATAAACTAAGCTCATCAATTTCTAGCTTAGGATATTTCACATTACTAACCTATCTCATGGTGTCCTAGTGTGCCATTTAGTTTGCAAAATCATACTATAAAGTTTAAATTCTCAATCAGGGTTTAAAACAGTAAAAACGGGTAAAAACGACAAATTTTGCATGAAGTTCGGTCGGCCTATAGGTCTCCTTGGTTCGGCTTGTCAAACTATGCATTTCGGCCTACCAACAAACTAGGTCCGGTCAACCGAACATTTCTAGGTTCGGCTTGCCGGTAGTATGAATCTGGCTTGCTGAACTCATAAATCCGGCCTATCGAACTGAAAAATTTTGGAATTTTTCAAAACCCGAGCCTCGGCCTCACGAGCTCAATTCTCAATTTCAACCTGTTTTTCTCAATTCCCAGGCATGAAAAACACTCATAGATGATAGGAAAGCATAATAAAATATTTCTAAACTAGTTTAAACAAGATTTACATAGAAAAATCCAATAAAATTTGAAAATAGAAAAATGGAGGAAAAATGAAAAATCTTGATTCGAATCCGTTGTTCTTCAAACTAAGCTTATATTCTAATTACTTTAAGTTTCTCTAACTTAGATTAAAGGTTTTCTAAGCTTATATGAACTTAGATTTCAAAATACAAGAAAAATTGAAAAATTGAAAAAGTTTTAAAATTTTGAAAGCAAACCTTGATTCAATCCTTGAATCGAGTTTATGGTTGTTAAATCACGTACCCAAGCCTTCAATCCACTGAAAACCGAAGCTTGGCTTGATTTTTGATTCAAAAATTTAAGAAAAGAAGAGAGAGAAAGGGAGGCAGGGAGAGTGAGACGAAAGAGAGAGAGAGGAAGAGAGAGAGAGCGTGAAAGAGTGAGTAAAAAGGAGAGAGAGAGAGAGAGAGAGAGAGAGAGAGAGAGAGAGAGTTTAAATAGAAAGGAGTAAAACCAATACGAGAAAGCTGTGTGCGATACACAGTTTTCAAACAGGATGTATTTGGTATTTAACAAATAGTTTTGTTTCAAAAATTCAAATAACAAATTAAAATGATTAAATTAATTTAAAAGTCAAATTTATTAAGACATCATTGCAAAATATTTAAGTCAGGCTCAAATTATAATTTGGCATACTAATCCACCATTTTACGCACTAAAACCACTTAATTAATTTTTGGGGTGTTACAAATTTCAAAATACAACCACAAATCATAGGAAAAACATGGATTAAGTGGGTTAAGGAAAAAAAAAGACCAAGTTTGGTTCAAGGAACTACCTCCATCTGTCGAAGAAACAATGTCAGGCTTGGTAAATTTAGGGGGTTTTTTGCTTCTGAAGCTTGAAATTATGTTTTTAAGAGTTTTTCTTCTACAAAGAAAAGTGTGAGCTGAGAGAGTGAATGAGAGATTGGTGTGGAGGACGAACAATGAGAGGGAGAGACGAGAAAAAGAAAAGGAATGGGCATTTTCACGTGAATTAAAATTGGAATTGGCCAGTAGCAAACTTGTAAATAGCAGCTCATGCAACTGTACAAAGGTAAATAACATAAGAACAAAATAAAGCAAAATAAATAGATAAAGGGTTAGATTTTAAGTGTTTTGAAAAATTTAAAAAGTAATCACAAAAGATTAAATAAATGCAAATAATGAATTAAATTTTAATTGACACATTAATTAATTAAATTTAACCATATAAAACTTGTTTAAATTTAACCGTAGGTTTACAGGGTATTTGCATTTTCTTTGTTCAATCAAACCTTCGTACTTTTTTTTCCTGTTCACTTTGACAGGCTTTGCAACTAAATTCTATTTCAGTTTTCTTAAGAAATAGAAAGAGCCATTTTACTCCTTAAATTTCACCTGTTCTAGTAAATATAATGGCGGTTTAATGATTTTTATGGCAGACAAACACCACCGCCATTGATCGGAGATTTTTTAGTAGTGAGTTTTAATTGAGAGACAGTTATGGGGACAACAAGAAGGGGATAACATTTTTGGACTCAAGAATTAAAGTTTGAACTCAAGAATTAAAGTCCTTTTGCCAACAAAATATTCTATAATTTTTAATGTTAGAATTTTGTGTGTGCTTTGCATCATTGGATTTGAAGTTTTAATTGTTTACCTAAGGAAACCCGAGGGTAAATAGGCGTGCCGGTTTTTTCAGCTTTAGGTACAAGGATGGTTTAGTCAACGGTTAGGTTTCATAAGAAAAGGCAACCGTTTCAGACCCGCCATTTTATGAACTTTGTGACCGATCTTTATGGTAAATAGGCGTGCCGGTTTTTTCAGCTTTAGGTACAAGGATGGTTTACTATTCATTAATATTTTTTTTCTCTAATTTAGATACGATTTTTTTTTTTTTTTTTTTTTGCTTTTTATATTTGTAACGTTGCAGCAGGCCATTATTTTCTTGTTGGTGATCAGGTCCTCAACAAGACCATATTCTGGCTTATTTGAGATTCATCAAGTGTTCGATTTCATAAATAGCTCATTAGATTTTTAAAAAACTGATCATTCTCAAGTTCCAAACGAAATTGCATATTAGGGCAATTATAAAATTATATATATTGCTACAGAAGACGTATCACTTAAATTTGTTTTAGCTTATAAATTATAAATTATAACTTTTGTATTTTTTTTACATCTGTGTTTATTTTATTTATTTATTTTTAGCTTAAGTTAGAAGATTCAAACTCTTCACTCGTGGTTAAAGTTCGGCATGGTTTTATGGTGATGATATACGTGCAACTATTGATTGATGTTTCAGTTTATTGTTGTTGTTGTTGTTGTTCTTCTTCTTCTTCTTCTTCTTCTTTTGCTGCGTGCTTATAGGGATGCATTTTTCTTAGCAGTTTATTCATCCTCCGTGTTGGTTATGCTACTACAAGAAGGTAGGCTATTAAGTCGTATTTGAGAACCACACGACACTCAATAGCTCATTTAATTGATAACACCGACTGACTTTTATTCACCTTCGCCACGTTTCGCCACGGAACGATCTACACCCAACCCTAACGTGTCCTATAAATACCAAATCCAAAGAGCAGTGCAACACACACAGATATCAAAACCGGCCAAACTCCTACATTGTTTCAAGTCATACGTATTAACACAAGCAAAAATGAAGCTGAACATGAATTTGACTGGAAGGTTAAGCCTTTTATGGCTCATCATGGCGATATCAGCCACGTCAGCGCAAAATTCCTCTGTGCTGGACAGTTCTGGACAACCCCTCCGACGAGGCGTGGAGTACATAATCAAGCTCGCCATCACTGACAACGGCGGACCTTTCACCTTGGTCGAGCGGAATGGCTCCTGTCCATTCTACGTCGGGCAGCAGAACGTCACGGCGGATGGAATCCCGGTCAAGTTTGCACCTTTCGAGGACGGAGAAAACGTGGTGAGAGAGCGCAACAGCTTCAAGGTGGCATTCTCCCGTGCCACATCCTGCAACGAGTCAACCACATGGAAGGTCGAACAGAGTGAGACGGTCGACGGACGGCGACTTATCGCCACTGGAGATGATACGGGATACTCCAACTATTTTCTCATCGATAAGTCTGGAGACTTCGATGGTGTCTACAAAATAGATTGGTGTCCGGCTGATGTCTGTCCCACTTGTAAGTTCGATTGTGGGTCTCTTGGTAATTTGGTTGAGAACGGCCAGTTATTGGCGGCTTTGGATGGCTCTGCTTTGCCTCTTGTCTTTGATAGAGCTTAACGTTGGATTAATATTATATTAGTAGTGGTCTTGTGGTCATAATAAGTAATAAATGGAGCTTAATTGGTAAGAGTTGGGATGGTGAGATGTAAAACCTTAGCACGTTATTTTAGAGATAAATTATATGTTAAGCTCAACCATGTAATAAGTATCTCCTTTGAGAAGTTATTCTTTCAACTTATTACTTTATCATTGAGAAGAATCTTTATTTTTTATTTTTTCAGATCTTGCTATACAGACAATATCTTGATTTAAGATTTGACAAATTGATAGATTATTCGACTTCGTGGACTGAGTATTGTTGGCCCACATATTTGTCCACATATTTATATACAAGGGCAAATTTAATCGTTTCAAGTAAAAATTGTATTATAATAAACAAAATAGTTAAATTATTGTGTCCACTCAGTGGCAGAGCCAGGATTTTTTTTTTTAAGCAGAACTACAAGAAAAACTATCTTTAATGACATGTTATTTATGATATATAGTTTTTAAATGTCATTGAAAAGTACATACAACGACATCTCGAACGAATATACCGTTAACGACATTTGAAATAATAATTAACGACATCTATATAGACACCGTATTAAAGGTCTCCTTTTAACGATAATAGTTTAGTATTATTAAATTATTTAACGACAAGTAGGAGATGCCGTCAAAGCCTTGGAGATTCTACAACACCCCTTATAGACGACATCTTGACCAATATCATCCATAAGAGATGTCGTAAAATCTCCAAGATTTTTACGACATCTCTTACTTGTCGTTAAATAATTTAACAACATTAAACTATTGTCGTTAAAAGGAGACCTTTAATACGGCGTCTATATAGATGTCGTTAATTATTGTTTCAAATGTTGTTAACAGCATGTTTATTAGAGATGTCGTTGTATGTACTTTTCAATGACATTTAAAAACTACATGTCATAAAAAATATGTCGTTAAATGTAGTTTTTCTTATAGTGACATAAGCTAACAATGTGAAAAATCTTAGAAACTATTGACACATCAACTCTCAGTACTATAGATTTGTTAGAAGGGCAAACATATTCAATTTATTGAATTTTTCCCTACGCAAATGTAAAATTTTGTTTGGAGTTTAGTTTTTTCTTGATTTACTACTGCATAAATTATTACAATGCATTTATTATTGTAAACCAAAGTCCATCAATTAAAATGTCTCATAATGTGTAGAAATAAATTTAGTGTGGCATTATTATTATTATTTCATTCCATATGGTAACTACGTGATCCAACATCACATCCCTTGTACACACATCTGTCTGTCTATCCTCTGTTTATAGCTGTAGCCTTACCCTTATCTACAACATGATATAACTTAAGTAAGCATTAAGCTTGTAAGTATATTATGTGATCTCACAAAACATTATAAAAACTTTATTCATAACATGAGTCATTCAATCTTTGGGATCATCATCATAGTGCATAAAACACACCCTATAAGAACATATCTTTCCTTTTCCTTTTTCCATATTAAAACCATTTATTTTATCTTTTAGGGCCCTGGCGTTGCACCACTAACATTATTATGGCATGTCGTTAGGAGAGAAAAGAGATAGCTACTCTTAAACCAAACATGACAAGTCCACCCTTAGGAGATAGTCCACCTTGACCGAAAAATATCATCATTGGGTATGCAACGGCTTGATTATGTGATATATATATATATACACACACACAGATATACTTTTGAGAAAAAGGTCTTATACATCATAAAACAATGTTGAAAATATCCGTAAAAAGACATTCTTCAAAACCATGGTAAAAGGAATCTTTTGAATGAGAAATGTATAACATTAATAACATAAAAACACATAACATTTCTCAAAGCTTTTCATAATCCTTAATCATGTTGTAGATGAGAATGTACTTACTTGACTTGTAGCAAATTTACTTAACCTCTCGCAAGTGGATAGTTCCTCTTCACTTCCAACGACTTAAGTGCCTCGAACATCTTTAATATTATAAGATGTGATAAAATAAACATTCTTGATAGAAGAAAATACTTAAACATCACATTCATAATCATGACAACAAGCAATTCCATACTGAATCACTTAGAATAACTTATACCACTATCACATTTTAGGTAGATTCAAGATTTTAATTTGATAGTCATCACTTCACGATTTTTATAAAATCATTCAAAATTCCAATAGCTTTGAAATTTTAGTACAATGTTCCTACTAGGCATACATGCACCAGAATAAATTTCACAACTTTTTGATTACTCTAAATACTATTTTCATATTTTTCAAAATACAACTCCGTTTCTGGAAGAACAACATAGATAGCCAGCAATCCATGAATTTTTAAAAATCACACAAAATCCAAAATGACTTGAAATTTTTACCAAATATTCTAAATATCTATGAAAATTACACCAGCTTTAATTTCATCATAATTGGATCAATTTAGGCCATTATTTTATGTTCTTTAAATTATGATTCTGTTATTGGAATTTCGGTTTAGGTAGTTACAATAAATGAATTTTATAAAAATCATCAAAATTCTAATAGCTTTGAAATTTCTATACAATATACTAGACATATAAACATATCACCATAATTAATTTCATTAAGTTTGAGCTAGTATAATCATTTGTCCTACATTTTAGAAATCATAAAAATAATCTTCCACAGTAAACTACCAATGGGCGGTCAATAATCAACGAATTTTCTAAAATCACAAAAAATTCTAGTTGATCTAAGATTTTAGCATAACATTCGTAACATCTATATATAGTACCACATTTATTTTCATTATGTTTGAATCACTTTAAGTATTTTTTAAGTATTCTAACTTTTACAAAAACGTTGCAGTAAAAATGCTGAAACAGTAAGTGGTGCTATTTCCACAATTTTTAACTTTATTTCTAACACACAAATAAAACTAAAAACTTGCAGGCATTAACTAAACATATAAATGAGTATCCATGAATTTTTCCAGTATCAAACATATCTAATAACATCATCAAACAAATCATCACATTTGAAGGTAGTTTAAAGACAACAATAAACAACATTTAGTCTAAATTCTAAAATAAATAAAAAAATAAGACATTTGAGCCCAAAATTTTTATGGGAGATACTTAACATATATATGAACAATGTGCAAAAGAAATTTTCTCAAAATCTCATGTATATTCTTCTCGGAAAGTTTCATAGTATGGGTTTTTGGCCTAAAAATGGGATTGAAAATATAATTCACAAAAAAAAAAAATTGTGTTTCTTAAATATAATCAAACAATAAACAACACAAAATCATATCCACATACACCATAATATCGTTATAAAAATTTGGTACAAAAAATAGATCAAAAACCAAATTCAAAACGTGGTAAAAAACTTCGTTCTGACTCTATCAATGGTTTCGGTGAACACACCATAACTCATCCATCTAGCTTTCGATTTTAGTGGAATGCTTTGTTCTCTATTTGGGAAGTGTTTGAGAGTGTTAAGGGTGGAGGTTTGAGGCTTCAAACTTCTTGTTATGGTATGTAGGTGTATGGCTGTGTATGTGACTAGTGAGTATGTGTGTCATGTTGTGAAGGAAGCAAAGGAGGGAAGACATGGGGGAAGAGAGGAAGAGAAGAGAATGTTGGAGACTAGAAGGGATAGTGACCTTGTTGCAAAGAAGAATGCAACCAAGAGGAGAGGAAAAAGTGGGGTTAATGGCTGAATGTAGGTGGTGCCATTTTTCATAGGTTGTCAAGGGAGTTGGTGGAGAAGGTAGGAGAGGATAAAAAATGATTGTTTGCTTTTTTGTGGATATTAGTTTGTGGTCTAGCCTCATTACACGTTGGAAAGAGGGGAATGGGCATAAAACATGGAGACAGTTGCGATAGCATAGGCCTGCATGGCCACAACATGGGTGATGCATGGTTGTCTTCAAAATATTTTGTTATCTTAAAAATAATGATTAGTATAAGTTTATAGGATATATTAGATGCTTTTGGACATGGAAAGCTGAAGCCAATGGATTAAAATAGATTTGGAATCAAATGAGTTGTTCTAGCCAATGGATTAAAATAGATTTGGAATCAAATGAGTTGTTCTTTGTAACTCAAGACGTGGGAAAAAGAAGCTCCACACGACATTTTTTGCCTTCAACTCCCCAAAAATGACATGTCATTTTAGGGTGGCACCTCCCAAAATGACATATCATTTTGGGAGTTTCCTTTAGATTTTTATTTTTTATTTTTTATTTTTATTTTTTTGCAAAAATGTAGAAACTTTTCCAAAATGCAATAAAAAGACTTCTAAATTCAAATAATTCCTAGAATTAAAAATAATGTCCCAAACATTCAAAAATTTAAATTGTCACATCCAAGCAAATCAAAATCCAAGTAAATCATCAAAATAGAATATTTTTCAAACAAGAAATCTCAATAATCATTCATTAGGCACTTCATGTCATTGGAATTTCCTTAATCCATCCACTGTAAAAATCATTAGTTCATAATAAATTTTATATCTTAATTATCATACTAGAATTATCACAAAAAATGTGCTTCTAAGTTATCATTATTCATATTGTCGTATAACATCGTTAAACTTGACATATCATCTGTTAATGAAATTGGCAGATGTTACAGATAGGCTGTGGTTTTTAAAACCTATTCATTATAATTTGGCCAATGCAACAATAATAATACAGGGTTTCCATCTTGGCATTTAGACCTTAGGCATTTGCCGTATTCAGTCTCAGTCTTTATGGCTTTTCTTATCTTGCTTTTTTAACTTCAAAGTAATCACCACCCTTTGTTGGGTCCACCGGTCCTACCTACATCCTGTGCTTACTCGACCACTAATTAAGCACCATACCCCCAGTTTAGTTAAATACCTCATTTCTATTTTAGATCATATCACACATTCTAATGTAAATGTCATGAAAAAATTAAGCACCATATCCTCATTTTAATTAAGAACATCATTTTGTTTATAGATCATATGTTATACTCTAAAGTAAATGTTGTGAATTATAAATGTGTTTAAAAAATATATATCATTACCAAATAACAATATTCCAATCAATGCATCTTAAAACATAACATTACACAGTTCTCGTGATGAAGTAAATGGTAGTTTTCACTTGCCTCGAGTCCAATTTGTACTAAGTAAAAATATCAGTCATCTTAGAAGATAAGATGGGCTAAAACGCCTAACATCATAAAATCATATTCCATTTAATTCCTTATAAAACAAACTAATTGGATCATGCCATAAGTTTATATTATTAGGGTTTTGCACTGAATTAAATACAAAGTGAGCTGAGCATAACAATGCCAAATTGTACAGTTTTAGCCAAAGAAGATGCTATATAACTAGAAATATGATTAAACATAGATATTAAATGTTCAATCATCTCAACAAACATGCATTTCAATTCATTCCAGCTATAAATTACATAATTTCAAACACATACAATTTCACCTTTTTGTAGCCAAAATCAGGTTTTCAATAAATAAATATTTCTAAACATTATATATTATTAAAGGTAGCACATAATCTTGTAAAAACAACCCAATACACAAGAATTAAGCATTATGTAAATATGATTTTCTACTTAACCTAGTTTGGCATTTTCTTTCCATAAATTTAGAAATAACATTCTAACTAATTTCAAGTAATTTATAAGAATTCAAAATCATTCAATAAACACTTAGGATCAATAGAAATAAAAGAAATAATCAGATTTGATAAATTTTTTTGTTTTGCAAATAAACTAACTCAACTAGCATAGTTTTGCTTCAAACATACTCAGTCAGAATTTCTAATGTTACAAATGAAGAATTAACTATAAAATTCCATCAAAACACTATTAATTTATCATACAACATATAAAATGAAATACCTTGTAGGGGTTTCGCTTCAAGGTCTTTAGAAAGCTCAAAATCTACTAATTTCAAGTTTAAAAGAGTGAAAACAAGGGTAGTTTTATGAAACCTGAGTTTCTATGAGTTGCTTTCAATTTTTATAAGTTTGAAGGCTTTGAAAAAGTAGAGAATTAGAATGAAATAGGGTGTGGACAAAGTTAAGGCTATTGGAGAATGAAAGAAGCATTAATGAAACTTCTAGTGCATTTGACTTAGTCAAAATCAGGTTAGTAAAAAGAGAAATTTGCTTAGGTGCTTTTGCCCTTTTTTTCTTAAATTTGACATGTGAAAAGGGTGCTGAGTAAGAAAAAAATTCAGCTAATAGCGCCAATTAAATCAATTACAAACAAGTGCAACTCAATTTTTAATAACCTAGTCAACAAGCCAATCAAATTGCACCATTTTGCATACTATCAATTCTAATCAAATCTAATTATTTAAAATGTATAAATGGGCAAAACAATAAGTGTAGAATGCATTTAAACTAGAAAAACACTTTCCAATTGATTCGTAACTGTTTAGTAGACCAATCTTCCTTAACCGATAAAATGAGCCTTTTTCTACAACTAGAACTTTTAAAACATGTTAGATTACATATTAATAATTCAATATTATTTCAATGAATATAAGCACATTTATGTGTAATTCATTTTTAAAAATAATAAGTACTCATGTTCATAAAAATATGATTTCTAAATGCTTGTAATTCAATAATGTGTGTTCTCTAAATGCATAGATATGCAAGATGCTTATTACTGGCTAATTGTGAGTTAATTAGGCATTACAATATTGTTCAATATTTAAACACATTATGTTTGATTTTTTATTTTACTATGAAAACAATGTATTATCAATTGTCTTTTTTAATATTAACTTTTATTTTCATTATTACAATTTGATTATTTCTATTAAATTTTGAATTTGAAATTAATAAAAAATATTAAAAAATTATAAAAATTCTTAAAAATTATTAAAAAATTAAAAATTTAATAAAATTATAAAAAATTAAAAGTTTACTATAAAAAATATATTTACGGCAATAGTGTAGTTGCAAAAAAGAAAGAGCAAAAAATATTTGTGACGACATTTTGAAAAAAGTCACCGCAAATAAGGATGCCTCATTAGCATCAGACCATACATTGCGACAAAATTTTTTGAAATTGTCGTCGCAATATTGGCCACGTTAACCCAACGATGATCTTGATGACATAATTGTGGCGACAATTTTGCAACGACATGCATCATCGCAAATAAATTATTTGGAACTAATTTTTCACGATGACATATTGCGATGACATGGCGTCATAAAAAAATATTTTGACGACTTCTGTTTTTTTGTGACGACTTTTCATGGTCGTAAAAGACTTGTAGTGTGTTGTCTACATTTTTAATGGGAGATAACTAATCTTGGTCATTTGAATAGAACTCACAAATAGAGATATTGATATATTATGATTGGTGATGATATGTTGGATCAAGATTAAAGATAAATTGATTTAGTTAATAATTCTATTTGAATAAATCAATTCACTTTAGACAATCATATATATTACATATTATTCCTAAAATGAATTAAAGAGTCTGTATTCTTTACTTATGTATTTTGATATACCCAAAGGTGGCATCCTAAATTAAATGAAGGTACCCATACCGGAACATTGGACATGAATATGAAATTGCTTAGACTTGTTATTCATAGATATGGATTCCATAGCTCTTTTGTAGAGTTAATGATATTCTTTTATAGGCATTAACTTGTCTTTAAAAAAGTTGGGGCACTCAACCATTTGGATACATTTGTGTAACTAAATAGTATGCTACTTATACTGGTTATGAATAATAAGTATTCCAATAGTGAGATAATATAATACAAGATAAATATAATCTAGAAGATAAAACAGAATTTATCCTTAAGTCGATTATAGATATACTATATATGTGGATGTTGCATGTTATGATATGTCATAGACAAACTTATAAAAGTTTTGTAATTATGCATATAGTTTAAAACTGTAGCTCTACGCTTTTAGGTAACGTGTCAAGGAGATGTCATTTTATAATTATAGAAGCTGGATTTATATATGCCCATTGGGTACCCTTTTCTAGCTAACATATTTTCCTGTAACGATATAGTGAGCTTTTCTTACAAATTGGTAACTTATGTCAATTTTATGATAGACTAAAATTATGATTAGATTTTAATAGTTCATGTTAGTTTGGTGATTGAATTAATTTTCGTGAACTAACTCATGATAAATGTTGAATTATTCTTGTATATTTTATTTGATATAGGATTATTTGTACATGATAGTTTTAACCAGATATTTAGGTTATTTGAATCAAAACTAAGCCTTTATGAAACATCCATGGGTCAAATGAAATAGGTAATTATCCAATTGGGACAAAACGGATGGTTGTTGGATTAAGTTGGTCGAATTAAGAAATGAAAAGCCAATGGATCTGGTGGGTTGGATTAAGGATTGAAAAGCTGACTCCAAGTTAGCCTCAGACTAGTCGGTAGGCCAGTAGACATAGGGTGGTCCAATTGACTGGCCCTGCCACATCAATGATCTGTGTCTTTACATGTTTTTGCTCTAGATTTTGATCTAGAGTGAAATTTTGAAGCCAAATCTAATAAGAATGCATGCCCTACCAACCTCTATAATTAGGAAACATGTTCCTATTGCCATTTAAACCACTTGAGAAATTTAAAGAGAGATTTCTAGAGAGAAAAACTCTAAAACTCCCATAAGCTTATTGTTTAACATCAAGAACAATAATTCTTCGTTTTCTCTTATGATTGGAAAGAGATGTTACCAAGAGGAATACTGATCAATGTGTGCCCACTCATATTCCAATTGTGGAAAAGAGAATAGTAAAAAAGACTAATTGGTTTAGGCTTTTCTGGTCATTATTCTCTCCTAGCAATTTTGTAGTATTTGTTCAATTAGAAATGTAGTTTCTAATCTACTAGAGGCACAAAGATTTTTGTTTAGTTTATGATATATAGCATGTCTAACTCATGGTCTTATGGAGGTTGTGATGATGCTATGTTTTTATGGAGTTTGTGACCATGCTACGTACATAAATTATGTGATCTTAATCTCTCATATGTTGGAATTGAAGTTTTTAGAGAGTTAGCACTTTAGGATTTGTATATATTATTATGTTGTCACTAGATTATATGTTTAATGGTATTAATTATTAATTGTTAATTAAATTTCTGTTTCAATTATTATTAGTTAATTAATTTTGTCGGTTGTGGCTCTTTAGAGAATAGAATGCGTATCTAGGTATTTCATGTAATTAGATGGCGGTCTATCATCACCATCTAAGACTCGTTAATTTTATTTTATTTTATTGAAATTCCGTAAGTTGGAAATGTTATAGGTTTTTGTTGTAAATTTCTAGAAAAATACTTCTTCAAATTGAAGACAAATCTAGAAGATATAGATGACTACGGTTCTTTTTGTTCTCTTTGTTTATGAATTTTTTTTGTGTTTTTTGAATTGTTATTAAAATGAAAACTGAAAACAATTAAAGCAAAGGGTTTTGGGTCTAGTTTTATGGCAGATCGATCGACCAGCTTATACAGGGTCTAGTCAACTGAACACAGTGGAGGTCGTGTGTCTGTCAAATTTGAACTCACTGTTTTGGATAGAAATCTTATAGTTTTTGTTTTCTAATATAAACACAAAAATTCAATGCACAACAACGCTTAAGCCAACTACTACATCCCATGGAATATAAAAAGGTTTTTCGTGCTTTAGATTACGTAATTAACTATGAATGTACAGTTAAATACTTTTAAGTATTGGAGATTTGCTTAACGTTTGATAAGCAATATAATAAGATGACTTTAGGAGATGTGTGTGTATGTTAGAAACGTTTTATTTGTTTATTAAATAAATAGACGTATTCAATTATGTGGCCCATTATTAACATTTAAAATTAGAATTGAGACCCATTAAAGTGCACTCATACCCACTTTTCTGAAACATGGAATATAACTTTTTGAGTAACTACGATCTATTCCTATTTATTTGCCATCTTTGTGGAAAGAGTGCACGAGTGAAAAACTAACATTGAAATTATTATAGAGGAATAGGGTCTCTTGTCATCAAAAGAGTAACTAACCAATTATCTCTAAAATTGTTTCTGAAAAGGTTTTGAATTTGATTGTTAGAGGTACGATTCATTGCTTCGGTTTTATCAACTATATATCTAAAATTTCTAACAGTATACTCCTGACATCAGATCAAGCAGTGACAAAAGATCAATTGACAATTGTCGCAGACTATGATCATGAACAGCTAAAAACTGTATATGTAATGCAAGAAAAAATTCATTTAAATTATTTAAAAAGTAACAGAAAGCATTAGACGTTTACATATAGGAATATCTATATATGCGATCGCGTCAAAATTATTGGACAATAATTTCATAAGAACACACACATATATATCTTAGCGTTTACGTTTAACTACATAAGCACCATATTGTGGTTGAAGAATCACAACGGTGGATTAAGCATGAGCATAGAAGGGTGAAAGCTCAAACCTGAAGCGCTGTAAAATCAGTGCCAATGCCATTGTGGCTTCGACCATGGCGAAGTTTTGTACAATGCAAAGCCGAGGACCCCAACCCAAGGGCAGGAACGAAAATTGACCCTTTGTCGCCTTTGAAACTCCTGCGAATCTCTCCGGCTTGAAATCCTTTGCATCTTCCCCCCACCGTTTATCGTCATGAGCAACAAGGATGACGGGAAGATAGACCTGCATTCCTGGTGGCAATGACAAGTTTCCAAGCTGTGTTTGCTTTTGAACCGCTCGAGTAAGAAAACTTGCTGGTGCATATAACCTCAGAATTAACTTCATACAAAATCATTGTGACCTGCATTACTAGAAAATTTATTCGCCTGACTTGGCTTTTAAAGATCTCAACTTTTGACAATATGATTCACATTTTTCTAGAGTGGAGAATTTGACACACGATGCGCCTTTTAGGTGTCAACAGTTAGTTGGAATGTATTTTATTTTGTGCTTAATTGTTTATAATTTTGCTATGTTTTAGGGATTTTAATTTCATTTTATTCAATTTTGTTTTGTTTTGATTATATTTTATTTTGTTATTGTTAATTTGATTTATTTTTTAATTTAGTTTGCATTGATTTTAATGCATTTTAGCTTATTTTAATTTCCTCTCTAATTATTTATTTTCTCTCGTTTATTGGTAGGATAAAAAAGGGTAAATAAGAAAATCTGGTGCTAAAATGGTTTAAAAAAGGAAAAGAAAAATTCAAATTCAATTGCAATATTAGACCATCAACACGCTTCAAGAAGCTCCTCCGCGTCCTACTCACTGGAAAATCGTTGGATCAGCTGTTGAAAGTCCCAATAGGAGCTCATTCTCTAAGATCAACCACAGCCTCTCGCCACTTGCAGCGCTCCACGTGTCTTGTGGCATCAGCACACTCAGCGTCCTCTATCCCATATGACGTAGCCCATGCTCCTCCCGTGAAGCTTCACATCTGGTCCTCTCTTGCTCAGTCGTGTGTCGCGCCTAGCTCCAGCAGCCAATAGAATTTCACCACCTATCCAGTCATGTAAAACCCCTAAAAGAAGCCTTCCTTTCTCTTGACTTGCGAGCTGATGGGAATAAAAGCAAAAGGAGAACGCCATCTCTTGGGGGAGACGAACTATACCTCATTGTTTTGGGGCTGAAGTTGATGCCCAATATAAGTGTAGGATTATTTTATTTTTAGGATTTACTTTTAGTTTTACATTTAGGTATTTTATTTTTCTTTTAAATACACTATTGAAGAGCATTCTTTAAACTACAAAGAGAAGGAAAAAGAAGATAGGGGAAGAAGAAATTTGAAGTTTGTGACATTTTCTTTCGGTGATCTCTTTCTCATTTTTATTTTTATTATTTTTGTATACTTTTAAAATGCTTGAATATGTGGTGTTATTTATTTTTATTTTTATTTTTGAGTATTCTAATGGATTCTTTTAACAAATTTTGATTAATTTTGGTCTCTTAGATTGACATTTGATTATTGATAATTGTCTATTCTATTACTTAATGCACATAATGATTTGGCCAATCATTAGCTGTTGATGTTGGACTGAGATAAATTTTGAAAGATGGAATTTGGGTCTTAATCAATAATAGGGTAGCATGTGCATTTCGAAGTAGGAATATATTCTTATTATATGTAGAGACATTTTGAATGCTCGAATTTAATGAGTTTGAGTTAATTGGTTTCATGTCGGAATGTAGGGGTTCCAAGTAGCACAAATATTCCTATTAGTTTATCAGAAGAGGCAAGTAGGTAATTTTATATATTCGGCTAATAATGCCATTAATTAGAATTAATCATTTAAAGGGTAAATTTAATTTAAATGAAATTAATTAGATGAAATTGAATCCCTAGAGCTTTGTTTTTTTACATTAGTTTTGTTTATTTATTTTTAATTTTATTAGTTTGTTTTATTTTCTTTCTAATTGATTATTCAAATAATATTATACAATTTTAGCAATCAACGAAAATTAAACACAACATTTATAGGAACGATACTTTACTTATCATTATATTACTTGTTTATACAATATTATGCACCTGCAATTTCTAACAAAGAAGATCATATATAGAGTTTAAATTCCTCAACTTCAAAAAGCGAGTGTCATATTTTTACAAATATAAAAACCTAAAGTTAAATTAATGGAGCATCAATACTACACTTGATTTAAGTTTTTCTGTATACCTTAAAATAAAGTATTTAGTTTTTGTATTTTCTGTTAGGAAGCTACAAAATTAATTAAAAGCAGTGGAAAGTTCAATAGTAGTGAGGGAAAAAAACGAAACTTACCACTTTTAGGCACCCTAGGCCGAAATCTGGATTGTTATTATTAGTGATGTGCCCTAGGCCAATTATGTAATGACCACATATTGACTTCATTACATTTGCATTTTATTAATAAAGAGGCATTTTCATTATTATTATTATTATTATTTTATGAATAGTTAATTTTGCCTATGGTCATCAAGTATGTGACTTGATAGTAAAACTCTTAGGTGAAAATTGAATTATATTCTTAATTATCCCTAGTCGATCATTATTATTGGGATAATAATGAATGAACACTAGTATGAAGTTTGACTGATGATTATGTTTTACTAATCATGCGTATGAGATACTAAGTCAACTCATAGATACATATTTGAGAAATGATGTATTGGATCGACTCGCTATGAGAATACTACATGGGTAATTGTCGTAAGTGATTCTCATCACAATAGTATTATCCTAGTCCTCTGACATGAAATCATCATGGTTTCCTACATGACAAGTTCTATATTGTGACACAATCTAATATTATCTTTAACAAGATGATGGAATAGATTGTCGTTGGATATAAAGTGAATCATGTGAGGAATGTGAATATTTAAGAAGGAATTTGTCCCTCATTTATCATGAGAAAAATATCTATGGGCCCCTCGATAAGTTAGACTGAAGAAAAATGTATGGCCATACTAGAATGAATTGATAAGGGTTATCAATATTAGTCTACTTAAGATAGGGAAATAATATGATTGAATAGTATAAGGATGACATAAACCATGCCTTATGTTCAATCAAATTATCTAGAGGCAAAAGGACTTTAATACTTATTGTGGATTAGGTTATGTCGGATTATTGACATTCGCATAACTTGGGTAATCATAATGTCTTGCTAGAGGCCACTTATGATTTGTGGGCCAGAAACAGAATTTCAAGCCCATTCCCAACGTTATGTGAACCTACAGGGTCGTACACTTAGAACAGACCAATAACGAATTTTGGGGTAACTGTGTCTAGGTTCGATGAACCTGATAATGTCCAGATTCGATGTACTAGATATGTCTAGGTTCATTGAATCTGACATTATCTAGATTATCTGAATCATATTTGAATTACTGATATTATCTAGATTTTCTAAATCATATTTGAATTACAAGCATTATCTAGATTCTCTGAATCATATTCGAATTACAGTTTACCCTAGTTAAATTCTGACTCT
>CAMOHE010001775.1:14422-104519 GCA_946598075.1 Artocarpus hirsutus
GGCGTTGTGCTAGTCGAGGGGGGGTGGGGTTGGGCCGTCGATGGTCGCTGCTGGTGGGGCTGGGCAATAGAGGTGGGGGGCTGAGTAGAGGATTCATTTTTTAAGGGAACTGGACTTTTATTCAAATTAATATCATTAATTAGTATTATTTAAATTAACTTTAGTTTTAATTATATTAATAATTTTTATTAAAAAATGTTGTTTTTTTTAAACATACCTCAATATACAACCAAACACAATTTCAAAAACTATTCTATTATACTTTTGAAAATATTTTCTTTTTTAGAGTTTTTTCAATAACAAACATCAAAATAAAAACACTACCAAAAGGTCGACATTGCTTTTAAATCACTCCGTCTACATTCATGAAAAGCTTCTATAACATCTATAACAAAAATATAATTAAATCTTCTTGCGTCTTCATGTTGGATTTTGTGATTCAAATAAGCAGCGAAAAATTAAAATTAATTCCCACAAAACCCTCACAGGATCCATGCAATTCATTAGATTGATAGGAAAGTCATAAAATTTTACCAGGATAACAAAAAGGGGAAAGATTTCTAGAAAAAAGAGAGCGGGTTCACTCCGGTGACACCCTAACTCGAGCTTTTGTATTCAAGATCGGATTTAGATGTTGTTACTTAAAGCAATGTCCTCTATAGGTATCTACACAAACAGACTCTCTTAAAAACAAATTGGTGTGCTAGTATTCTCTCTTTTTTGTTAAATGACTCTCTCTAATTTTAGGGTTTTAATTTTTTTTGCCTTTTTAGAATGACAGAACGCCTTCTTTCTTCTTAATTCGGCTAGAAACCCTAAAACAGATATATATATATCTATTGACTTCGAGATAAAGTCAGATTTTAACTAGGGTAAACTGTAATTCGAATATGATTCAGAGAATCTAGATAATGTCAATAATTCAAATATGATTCAGAGAATCTAGATAATATCAGATTCAATAAACCTAGACATATCTAGTACATCGAATCTGGGCATTATCAAGTTCATTGAACCTAGACACAATAAACCCAAAATTTATTTTTAGTCTGTTTTAAGTATGCGACCCTGTAGGTTCACATAACGTTGGTAGTGGGCTTGAAATTCTGTTTCTAGCTCACAAATCATAAGCAGCCTCTAGCAAGACATTATAATTACCCAAGTTATGTGAATATCAATAATCCGACATAACCTAATTCACAATAAGTATTAAAGTCCTTTTGTCACTAGATATCTTGATTGAACATAAGGCATGGTTTATGTCATCCTTATACTATTCAATCATATTATTTCTTGATCTTGGGTAGACTGATATTAATAACTTTTATCAATTCATTCCAGTATGGCCATGTATTTTTCTTCAGTCTAACTTATTGAGGGGCTCATAGATATCTTTCTCATAATAAATGAGGGACAAATTCCTTCTTAATCACTCATATTCCTCACATGATTCACTCTATATCCAACAACAATCCATTCCATCATCCTGTTAAAGATAATATTAGATTTTGTCAAAATATAGAACTTGTCATGTAGGAAACCATGGTGATTTTAGGTCAAAGGACTAGGATAATACTATTGTAATGAGAATCACTTATGACAATTATCCATGCAGTATTCTCGTAGCTGGTCGATCCAATACATTATTTCTCAAATATGTATCTATGAGTTAACTTAGTATCTTATACACATGATTAGTAAAACATAATCATTAGTCAAACTTCATACTAGTCTTCATTCATTATTATCCCAATAATAATAATCGACTAGGGATAATTAGAATAGAATTTAAATTTCACCTAAGAGTTTTACTATCAAGTCACATACTTGATGACCTTAGGTAGAATTAACTATTCATGGAATTAGAATAAAAAACAATAATGAAAATGCCTCTTTATTAATAAAATGCAAATGTAATAAAGTCAAAACGTGGTCATTACATAATTGGCCTAGGGCACATCACTAACACTTTATTCTACAGAATAAAAAAGAACAATAATTAATTCAACTTTTTTGTGTGATCAAAATAATTGGAAAGAAACAAAGAAACATGGATCGCGAATGGCCTGCATAATTAAATTCTAATTAATGAGGAAAAGAACTTCTCATGTGCGCCTTTATTATAGGTTAGGATTTGAGAGAAAAAACTTTTCATGTGCGCCTTTATTACAGGTTGGGATATAAAATTTATTATAGGTTGGGATATTTATATCCCAACCTATCAACCTATAATAAAGGCGCACATGATAAGTTTTTTTTTCCTCATTAATTAGAATTTAATTAATTGCTTTTAATTCACTTTGTCTGCATTAATTTCAATAGCATTGTAACTAACACAGCAAAATTCAATAAGAACCACATGAAAAGCTTCTATAACATCTATAACAAAAATATAATTAAATCTTCTAGCTTCTTTATTCTACAGAACAAAAAAGAAGAACGATTAATTCAACTTTTTTGTGAGATCAAAATAACTAAAAAGAAACAAAGAAACAAGGGTATTAAATTCTAATTAATGAGAAAAAAAAACTCCTCATGTGCGCCTTTATCATAGGTTGGGATTTGAGAAAAAAAAAACTTCTTATATGTGCCTTTATAAATATCTGAACCAATAATAAAGGCACACATGAGAATTTTTTTCTCATTAATTATAATTTAATAATTCTCATGTGCGCCTTTATTATAGGTTGGGATAGTGCACTTGAGAAGTTTTTTTTTTCTCATTAATTAGAATTTAATTATGTAGGCTTTTAACAACCCTTCTTTCTTTGTTTATGTCTAGTTAGTTTGATCTCACAAAAAAGTTGAATTAATTGTTCGTCTTTGTTGTTCTATAGAATAAAGAAGCAAGAAGATTTACTTATCACTATAACAAATTCGAGATTATATGACCTTTATTTAACGACCATTTCTCAAAAACTGTCGTGATAAGGGAAAAAAATACAACAAGTTATGCCCGCGAAGACGAAAACCATAGTGGTATTGGTGGGAGCTGCCACGATGGTTTTTAAAAAACCATCGTGGAAGGTAAATTTTAATAGCCTCTATTTTACGACGGTTTTTATGGAAGGTATGGATGTTTGAAATTTTTAGTACCCGTCAAATTTAACCTTTCATGGTGATTTTTATAAAAACCGTCATGGAAGGTTCAACATGTATAAAATTTTAATCTTTCACGACAGTTTTTATAAAAATCACCTTGGAAGGTTTGGATATTTGAAATTTTTAGTATCCTACCTAATTTAACCTTTTACCATGGTTTTTATAAAAGCCGTAGTAGAAGGTTTTGCATATTTAAAATTTTTAGTAGCTTGTCAAAATTTAATCTTTCATGAAGGTTAAATTTGGATGGGAAACAAAAAATTTCAAACCTCGAGACCTTCCACGATAATTTTTATAAAAACCATCGTTGAAGCCCTTTCACGACGGTTTTTGTAAAACCCGTCGTGGAAGGCCTTTCACAATGGTTTTTATAAAAATCGTGGTAAAAGGTATTGAAGCCTCTACGACGGTTTTTAGTAAAAACAGTCGTGAAATATTCAGCATATTTGAAATTTTTAGTAGCCCACCAAATTTTAATTTTTCACGAAGGTTAAATTTGGGCGGGATACTAAAAATTTCAAACCTCAGGACCTTCCATGACGGTTTTTATAAAAACCGTCCTGTAAGGTTTGGATGTTTAAAATTTTTAGTATCTCGCCCAATTTAATCTTTCATGACCCTTTTTATAAAAACCGTAATGGAAGTTTTTGCATATTTAAAATTTTTAGTAGCCCATCAAAATTTAATCTTTCACAAAGGTTAAATTTGGGCAGGATACTAAAAATTTCAAATCTTGGGACCTTCCACGATAGTTTTTATAAAAACCGTCGTGGAAGGTTTGCATATTTAAAATTTTTGATAGTTCGTCAAAATTTAATCTTTCATGAAGGTTAAATTTGGGCGGGATACTAAAAATTTCAAACCTTGAGACCTTCCATGATGGTTTTTATAAAACCGTCGTGGAAGGTTTGGATGCTTAAAATTTTTAGTATCTCGTCCAATTTATCCTTTCACGACAGTTTTTATAAAAACTGTCGTGGAAGGTTTTGCATATTTAAAATTTTTAGTAGTCCATCAAAATTTAATCTTTCACGAAGGTTAAATTTGGGCGGGATATCAAAAATTTCAAACCTTGGAACCTTCCACGATAGTTTTTATAAAAACCGTCGTGGAAGGTACCGAGACTTCCATTACGGTTTTTAGTAAAAATCATCGTGAAATGTTCTGCATGTTTGAAATTTTTAGTATCCCTTAAAATTTAATCCCGCAACAATGACATGGCTTTCCCTATTTATTCAAAATTTCTCTAACTCAAATCCACTAACTCTCAACCCCTTTCTCTCTCTAACTCCTCTCCCCACGATCTAGCCTCCGACAAACCCAACCCCCACGGCATTCCACCGACTTTGACATTCCTTTGTCACTCTTTCCACGACCCACTTAACAAACCCAACGCTATTTGCCACCATTCATCCTCATCCCTTGACATTCTATCGACTTCACCATTGTTCGACTGTCCTTTGTCGTTCCACTAACTCCACCACCGTTGGTAAATTTCAAACCATTATTTTTAGTTTTAGTGTTATTGTTAGTTCTAAACTTAGCATTATTTGGTTATTTTGCTGTTATTTAGCTTTAGTTTTAGTTTTAATATTAGTTATATTAATTTGTTTTTTGCCATTTAGTATATGTTACTTGTATTTGGTATTTGAAAGAACTTTGAACAACATTTAGCATTTTGGTGTGAGAATATGTTATTTTTTATGTGTTTGTGATGCCTAAGTATTATTGTGATACCCACTATATGTTTGGAGATTTTTGGAGATTTTTTTTAGGGGAATACTAATTTTTCACGATGGTTTTTTAAAAAACCGTCGTGAAAAATTGTCATTCTATGATGGTTTCTTGAAAAACCGTCGTGGAATCATACCACATAGGGCTTCAGTGCAACTACAGCACTTCACTAACTTGAAGCACCTAGCTATTTGAGAATCTAGCTTTGCTAATGCTCAAATAAGTCTTGAACCTTACACTGACCATTTGTATGGAGTCCAATCCAATTGAATGAGCATGCATCTAATCTAAAAAAGAGGTCCTTTACAAGGTTGTGTGGAGATCGACTAGTAGAAGTCTCTTACGTGGGGGATCTTAATAGCATTTACAAGGAGCGATTTTGGCACATGTTTAATTATCGTTGCCATTTTTATGCCTTAGTGTAGCATAAGTAGAGGTCACAAGATGATCTAAAGTCCAAATAACCTAAACTAAGAAGCACAAGCAATAGAGGAAATGATAACTTCTAAAGTAACGTAATTGCCTCAATTTTTTTTCTTTTTGTTTCGTATTAAAATATTCTTTACTTTTTAGTTCAATAATATTTTTCTTGAGAAATCTTTTAAAAAATTAATTTTTTAAAATATAAAAATAATTTAAAACTGGCTTAATGACTCGATGGCGAGCCCAATAGATTATTGTAACAGATAGGATAATAGCATGAGCACGAGACGACACTAGCACGAGACGTGTATAGGTGTAAGTTATGGGTTAGCCCTATATTATTTTTTTAATATTAGGTTGGCACAAGCACAACACGAAGTTTTAGTGAACTAGATCTGACACGACATGAAGCACATTTGATTTTAGTCGATTACAAGAGTAATGATCTTACTTACATGATCGTTACTTAACTAAATAATCGTATTCTAAATCTTAACTTATCGTAAAATATTGAATTTGTGGAACACACTTTTTGAAGCTTAATACTAATTACTTAAATTAATTTTCTTAAAATAATTTCTTAATTTAAATAAATGTTTTTATTATTGTCACGACCCAAAATTGGGGTAGGGACTTAATTGAAAGAATTATTTCTAAAAATCTAGAAAGTCAAAAACACCTAGAAACTGAAGTGAGATCTATAAATTTATATAAAAAAAATTCAAAATGCTTCGGAGTCTTTAATGCTAAATAAAGAAATAAAATACAAATAAAAATTTGAAAATGAAAATATACAAAGTTTAAATGAATGTTTATAAAATAAGTGAAAACACAGCAGTGCAGCTTTAGTCAAAGTAAATAAAATAAATTCAAATAACAAATAAAATAGAATTTACAAATGTTCTATCATCTACTGGGAGTGTTCAATTCCATATATCATCCATGCACCAATGAAGGTTTCTAGGAGAAAGCACCATTGAGGTGGTGAGGAGCATCAACGAAATCCACAACTCTGAGGATCAATCAACTAATCTGAAAGGGGAAAATAAGGAAGCGAGCACACAGTGCCTCATAGGAAATCTATCTTGCCTTTTAGTTTTTCTTTACTATTATTATTACACATGATTATTACATAGTTAACAAACAAAATTTTCGTATAATAAAAAAGTTAACAATTTCTCACTTTATCAAGCAAATCTATAGGCCCATTTGGTTTCCTTCTAGGAAATGTTTTTGCTGTTTTCAAAGACTTTAAAAAGAAAAATGGGCTTGAAAAGATGTTTGGTTACCCAAAAAAATCAATAATGAAACGAAAACATTTTCTGGCCTTTTTAGGATTTGGGTTAGAGAATAAAAACGATTTTACATCATTTTCATTCTCAATTTTTTTTGTCTCCTTTGTTTCTGTTTACTTGCGCTTCTCCTCCCCTTCATCTGCCTTCGATCAGCCTTGTCCCCTCTATGCCTCACCTCTCTTTGATCCTTTCTTACTTCTTCTATTAGTCATTCACACCTTCGATTGTGTGGGTTTTGCATGGATTTCTCTTGTTTTTCTTTCTCCTCTCAAATGTTGGTCGAACGCTGTTATTTTCAAAAATCAAGAAGGTTTGTTCATCCGTGCTTCTGAATTTGGTTCAAAATCTCATTGTTCATGATGTCTCCTCTGTTGTTTGTTGGTTCAAAATTCAGTTGAAAAAAATGTTTTTTTTTTTGCTTTCTCCTTCTTCTGTTTCGATTCCACAACAAATGAGCGAAAGAGATGGAAAATTCTGAATTAGTTCGAAACTGGAGATTTTTGGTTTGATTTCTTGAACCCTCTGGTTGATTTCCTTGAAATTTCGACGAATTAAACGAAGATAGTCGAATTAAACCCTCTGGTTGCATGTCCTTTTTGCGTGGCTTTCTCCCTATTTTTGTCTTAAATTTTCTTGCTCTACATCAGTTCTATTTATTTGGTTTTTTGCATATTGTTTTTTCTGAAGTTGCTTTTTAGTGTCTTCTATTTCCATCTTTTTCTTCTTGAAATAAAAGAAAGTAGAATAAGATTACAAATGCAAAAAGAGCATATCTCATGAAGGGAGCATTGAAACAATGAACATTTAAACCAAACTTAAAAAGAAGACAAAAACAAAGACCAAACACGAGTGAATCAGAATTCTTATTTTTTTTTAAAACACAATCTCGAGATAACTCATTGGTGTACATTTCATCAACCCTTCAACAGAGTAATGATGCATAATGTGCTTTCTTACTTCAATGTGACCAATTCCAACACTACTTAGGTAGACGGTGCAAATTATAGGCTCTTCTATAATTATCTAAATGCTTTAAATCTTTATTTCTACCAATAACTTTTGTACTTGAAAGCCCAAAAAGTTCTAGAGTTTTTAGAACATGAGATTCTCAAGTTCAGATGCACTTTTGCACTTATTTCAAGTCTTCAAGGTGGATTCAGTATTATCAACACCAAAATCACAGCTATAAGAAAGTAATAAAATCAAAATTTAAAGGTAAAAACTTGGTACTTGTTTGAATGAGAAAATTGCATAGGCTGAGAATCTTTTTTTCTTTCTCCAATGGAACAACAAAGGGCCCCAATTGAATCTTACACTTGCTTTGTCTCAAACCAATAAAAATCAAACCAGTAAAAGGAACCAAAAAGAAGAAAATAGAAACAAAAAATGAAAAGCTAAAGCAAAAGCAATGGCCAGGGACCATCCTTTTTTTTTTTTTTACTTTATATTCCTGAATTTTTAGTCAAAAGATTGATAATTGAACATAAAACAGATTTATATTCTTGAAATTTTTACAAAATGCCAAAAATAGAGGAAAAATCTTTTGAACCTAAATTTGTAAATAAAGATTCAATCTTTATGAATTTGTGCAGTAAGTTTTTTGTTCTTTCGTTGAAATTTTTGTTCACTAAAAGAGTGAAAATTTAGGCCATGCAAATGCATGAAAAGATCACACCAACAGGCAATTGTTTAGTACTTTGAGAGCATAAATTTTGCACATTTGTATTTGGTTGTTGACTTTGAATGTTTAGTTATTGATTCTGCCATTGGGCTTTGCATATTGCCCTTATGATTCCTTTTATCATATGCTTATCTAATGATTGAGTCTGTTTCAAAGGACGATGCTAGCATTGATGGAGATTGGTACAAAGGCGATGATGAGTGTCTACCATATTTATGATTTTTCAATTTTGAAAATTAGAGTGTACTAATATACCCTGGTTGTTATTTGTGTGCTTGTGTCGGTTTTTCCAACCTTGGAATGAGTTATGGATTTTTTGCCGATTATTGCACATTTTGATCTTATGATTGCTAACAACCTAAGACACCTGAGCCACCTCAACCAAAATATTCTAAATGGTCTAGGTATAATTTCATACTTTCATACTTATGTATAGATGAGTGATAATATGGAACATGCTACTTGGACGTTGGAGCACGAAAATTTTCTTATTGACTTGTTGCATGAGGAAACGAAGAATGGATTGCATTCATCCACCTTAGACAATAAAACTCAGATGAAAATTAAGAATGAGTTAGCAGCAAAGTTTGGGGTCCATTACACGCTTGTGCAGCTGAAGGCAAAGTGGAATAGACTAAGGATTGCTACCAAAGACTTTGAAAAGTTAATGTAAACTATAGGATTTGGTTGGGATCCTGAGTCTAACACTATCAGTGCTACTAAGGATGTATGGAAGAATTATTTAGAGGTAATACCCTTCAACATGAGTTTTTGATCACGATTCAGTAGTTATGTTTGTCTGTATGCAATGATTGTTAAATTTGTGGATTGTTAATCAAATTTTTTTAGGTAGAAATATCCTAAGGGGAAAAAGTGCAAGAAGAAGGGGTTGGCCAAATATGATGTCCTCTCTAAAATTTTTGGTGGGACACTAGCCATAGGGAAACGAGCAATGGATCCACACACTGCTGCCAACGTTGGAGGTGCTGCGAACAAGTCCGTTCACGAGGTGGAACCTAAGGAAGGGACAGGGGCCTCCGATGACATAATGAACACCCTACCATCGAAGGCTAAAGCTTCTATGGGAGGTAGCAGCCCTACGAGGAAGAAGAATGCCACTAAGAGTCTTGTCGATTCTATTCAGTGCTGGTCCAAAAGTTAGGCAACAAAAAGTGAAGCCTCTGTATGTGCACAAAAAGAGTTCTACCACCATATTGCGGAGAAGCAAGCTCGTTTAGCTACCGCAAGTAGTTCTATTAATGATGCTTGGGATAGTGTCCTTACCTGTATGGGTATACTGAATGCAATAAACGAATTAGAAGATAGGGTTTACGCATTAGCGGTGCAGGAGTTTGCAATGAAAAAAGAAATGAGCCAGGCGTTTATCAATGTGCCACCTGAGTGTCTCCGTGAATTTCTCCTATTACTTTTTTGCTAGTGTCTTTCGTAGTGTTATTTGCCTTGGAACACTTTCTTTTATTTTTTCCAACATTGCATGAACAGTTTTTTTCTATTGTTGTTTGCTTACTTTCATTGATTGTTTACTTTCATTGATTTTTTGGATGTTGTGGACGTTGTTTGTGTTTGTGAATTGAGTGTTGAGGACTTGTTATTCGTGCTTTCTTAATGTTCATATTATTAGTTTTTCTTTTACTAAAATACTACCATTTTCATAATGTCAACATTTATCAATGTTAGGTTAATTATGTCTTTTGGCTCATCAAGTACTGATGAAGATTATGCAATGATGCTTGGGATATGTAGTGATGCAAATGAAGAAATTAATCACGACATAGAAATAATACAAGAAACTTTCAATTACACCAATAGGCATCCTCTACACAGAAATACATTGACATGACATGAATACGTGTCAAAGCAATTATTAACTGACAACAATGGGTTGTACGAGATGTGTCACATGCATAGAGAACCGTTTTTAGCAATTGTTGAAATAATTCAACAACGTAACCTATAGCCTTCAAATAGATTAATAATACAAGAATCATTATGATGTTTTTAAGAACCATTGCTCACTCGGATCTCAATAAGCAAATCCAAGATAGGTTTGTACACTCTAGGGAGATAGTTAGTCAATATTTTGGTCAGATGTTGAATGCTATTTGTGCCTTCGCTTTGGAAGTGATCTTGGAACCTGACTGCAACACAATATCTTCGAGTCTAAGAGATAACAACATATATTGGCCGTGGTTCAGGGTGAATTGATCTTGAAGTTGAATTGTTAGTGAATTAGGAAAGTGTCATTTTATTTGTTATATTAATACTTTGTTGTGTAGGATTGTGTCGGTGCCATTGACGGAACACATATTTAAGCTATTGTTCTAGTTGCCCTTCAAACCGTGTATAAAGGAAGGCGACATGTGCTCACGCAAAATGTTATGGCAGCTTGTAACTTTAACATGTTGTTCACTTATGTCTATAGCAGATGGGAAGGCACAGTTGCTGATTCGAGAGTGCTTCAACATGCAATGGCAAACAAAGAAAACTATTTCAAGCAACTACCGGGGAATAAATATCATGTTGTTGATTCGAGATATAGCAATGTGCAAGGATTTCTTGCACCTTACCGTGGCCAAAGATACCACCTACAACAATTCAAGAATTTGGGGGTCCAACAGGATCTTAAGAATTGTTTAATTACCGACACACTTTATTGCACAATTGTATAGAAAGGTGTTTTGGTATTCTTAAAGCACAGTTTGCCATCCTCAAATATATGACCAATTACCCATTTGAAAAACAAGCGCAAATAGTCATTGCATGTTATGTACTTCATAATTTAATTAAAATGTATACACTTAATGATCCTCTATTCGCATTGTATGATCTGGACGAGCCAATACAAGCAATTAAAGGTCAAAGAGGAACACAATGGTGGCAAAATACTGACAGACAAGAAATACAATTCTTTGGTGCAATTGCTGCTGACCGGCAATATATGTCTGAGTTTAGAGACCAATTAACTGATCAAATGTGGACACTTTACAATTAGTTAAGATTTGACATAAAAATATTTATGTATGTATCACCCACCAACATGGACTTTGAATTGTAATGTACGATTCATTAAAGAGATGTGACTAAATTGAATTAGTAGTTCCCCCTTTTACAAGTAATTCATCATTTAAGTGTGTTTGAGAATGCTTAAAAAATTAATTTCCAAAGAAAGGAAGGTAGGGGAATAATTAAAAATAACTGTAAATGAGTTAATCAATTGAAAACAATAATAATAAATATGATTTGCTTTTATGATCTCAACTGTAAAACTTTTAGACAATCGTTTTCTAAAATAGGTGAACCAAACACATTTTCATTTTTCTCACTTATTCTTAAAAATGACAAAAACTATTAACCAAACACAATTTTCAAAACAAGCACAACAAGTTCTCCAAAATATTCTCCTTTTCAACTTTTTAAAAAGCCAAAAACAAAATAAAAACAATACCAAATAGGCCCTATAATTCTAAAATCTATAATTTGTTACTCAAATTCTTCACATACGTCCCAGGTTGTTAGTGAAGGAAAGGAAAGAAAAGAAGATTTATAATATTCTGTTGTGCCCCAAATAAGCACCTCTAGTTTGTTGTGCCCGAAAGAGCACATTGTGCCCGATGTGCCCAAAAAGGGCACCCTAAAGATAGACCATATAACATAGACAGTACCATCAATATGAAATGTCTGTTGTGCCTAACAAATGAGCGCACTGTGGGATATAACTTCAATAAATACTTTGGATGGCCTTCGAAATTGTCTGACAGCACCGTGTAAGATCTTAACAAGCATAAGATTAGGTTATAACCAGTCTGACTTCTAAAATCCATCCTAAATCATTCTACCCATGTGTGACGACCCGCCTTTTCGGCCGTCACTTAACTTTCATTAAACATAATTCTTAGACAATAATCTTACTTACTTACTTAAACTTTCCATCCTTGTCCTTATCTTTTCTTATCTTACATTCACTTTTCTTATTTTACATTAGTGTACATATCAACTCATTAATCATGAGATCATATAAATGATGCTTCCCTTACGGAAGACTTGAGACCATCGAACTTCGAGGTCATGTACCTCACATCAAGGAGGTCAAACCTTTACTTTCATTACCTTACAACAAAGAGGCTGGTATGACACTTTCTTTTATCGACTTTACTTTACCTTCTTTTTAATGTTAATGAGCATAACAAATGCTAACACATCATATGCAAACACCTTTGCAAATCATATCTTATACTTTAAAACCTATTGCATTACAAATGCAGCATAAAACGCAAACACATTTTGCAAATCATAACTTGTTCTCTTTGAAACTTATTGCATAACAAATGCAACTTTTTGCATAACAAATGCAACATAAAACTTATAACTTAAACTATAAAACATTATGCATTATATAATACAAAACATATTTTAAATACTTTGAAAATCATAACTTGAACTTTTAAAAGCATTATGCATATCATTATACAAATAGACTTTAAACATACAGTTGCAAATTCATTACAAATCTTCTTTTGATCTTTCAAACTTTTTGCATAATAAATGCAAATATGCTTTAAAAGAAACTTGCATAATAATTGCAAACTTATTTATAAACCTATATATAAATATTTAAAACAATCATTTACTTTATGCTGCAAGTGAAGTTTAAAACTTACCCGGACTATGCTCTAGCATTCTCTATTCCGTTCCTTCCTCATTCCTTTTCATTTCATTAGTTGGCTCTTGTGTCCTGATCATACGACAGCCGACTCATTAATTAACTTTCTTTATTATCAATCCACTCGATTGATAATAAAATATAAACATTAACCATTCTTTGTTTTTAACTTGTCTTGTACACTATTTGTTTACCCTTGTCTTTACTTAACCTTGTAACCCATCGAGGTCACCTTTATTCTTAAGCGTCCCTTAATTAAATTTTCTGTCTCTCTGATGGTTTCACTACTTAACGTATTACGAAATATTTTTCATCTAAGAACGTTATGCTAAATCGAAATGTCTAACTCAGTTTTAGCCATTTTCTTAATAATGATAATTTTACCCTTAACAGGTTTTTTGTCAATTTCCATAACTCTATAAAACCTATTCTCACATAAAACAGTGTAACAATCACTGATCATGCATTTTCATAAATTTTTATGAAAGCATCTAAAACAATTTATTTTAAAACCGTTCATACTGTAGGTGAGATTGCTACTTACTTGGACTCCGAGCTAAGCGGGTCAAGGTTTACCTCGCTGTATCTACAGTATGTAAAGCATACTCTGCAGTGCTCCTCGAGTGACCATGAATGGCTAGGAATGCTTTCTGGAGATCATACATTCTTGAAAATGTCCTTATGGACTCCGTTACTACAGTTTGAATCGCCTCGATCTGCATATAGTCGATACCAGATGATTTTTATTGGAGTGAAATTAGCTCGAACGGAGGTCACCATTACTTTTAGAGCGTCAAAACGAGTCAGGAGGCAGTCTCGGATCGTCAATTGGAGGTCCGAATCACAAAATCCCAAAGCGACCGTTGACCGCCGTTGACCGGCACCATTTGGTTCTGTTGGTGGCTAAGCTCGAGCCTACCCCCCCTAAATCGAATCTTTTGAGTTGATTGGTGGTGTCAATTTTACCCAATTTAGCCTCCATTTGCTCAAATCGAAGGTGGGTTTCTTAGCCAAAACCAACGGCTCCGATCTCCTATCTCCGGTGATAGTTCGGCCAAATTAGCATGGGGGTTTTGTTCCTCGTGGCTCTCTGAGTATTTCTTCCATGGTGGGGCTGCTCAACTCCACGTGGAATGGTGGGTCGAAGCACCTCGCGGCGGCGTGCAACGGTGGAGGCCGATCGTGCTCTTCCAATGGTCGTTTGGAGCAATTGAGGTGGGACTTTTGCTTCTTGGGGCATTCTGAACATAACCGTGAGGTCAATTGACCTCAACGGTGGCTGGAGCTACAAGATCAACATCCCTCAAGATGGCAAAAATTGGAGCCGTTCGAACTCCGATGAGGGGTGGTGCAACAGTGCAATTGACAGAGGGCTTTTCTTCCCCTCGACAGTCTGAACCAAAAGGTGGCGGCGGCGTACCTCACCGCTGCCATCAGCGGCAGTTCCAAAGGCGTCGCAACGGTGGAGACATGGTGTCTTTGTCGGGCCTCTCTACCTAGAATTTAGTTGGGAGATGGGTACCATTTTGCTCCTCTTGTCATGCTGAGTCCATAGACACCAAGATCACGTCGATTGGTGGTCGGACAGCGAAGAAATCACGTTGGGAAGAAATGGGTTTCACCACCACTTTGGGGGGCGCGTGTGGCCTCCTCCAGCAGCTTTTTTGGCGGCACGGCACACCGTTGGACTTAGCTCGTTGAGAGCTTTCCAATGGTGCAGGAGGTGTCGAAAACAGAGGCCGAAATCTTGGACTGATTTTTGAGGACAGAGAGAGAAAGTAAAGAGAGAGCTGATTTTTTTTTGAATTTTCCTTTTTTTTTTCTTCTTTTTTTTTCACTTTTATAAAAAGACTTGTGGTCTACACAGTCTAATTCTGTACTGCGTAACCTTAAACAGTCTAATTCTTACACTACATTACTTTTACAGTGTAATTTTCATGCTGCATAACTTCATTAGTGTACTTTCTTGCATTGTATTATTTTAATACCATATAATTTCATGTATTATTATATAATATTTTTCCTTAAATTGTATTTTTTATCTTAATATAATCCTTAATTTAATGCATCTTAATGCATTAAAAATTCTCTGTTGTTACACGACGTTAGTCAGTTTCTAACAAAAATTTGACAGCATAACGACTGTTTTTTGACTAAACCAAAACACTAAACCTGCAAGAAAACAATTTAACCAATATATTATGGTGCGCTATCACTTCAAGTGGCACCACCCAAAGTAGTTGCATTATATTTCACAACAACAAGACATCCAACATCATTCGTTATTCCATTCACACTAATCATCTCATAGTAACTTTACTTTCGAGCCAATCTCATACGTCACATAAAGATTAATAATCCTAAATTAAAAATAAACATCTATATATTTGATATGTGCACAATTCCAACTTAAGATCGAATATTCACATAACCTATTCAATAAATAACAATGATAGTAACAACAATATTTACAACAATAAAATTAATAATAATTTCAATAATAATAATTATTATAAAAATAATGAAAACAAAAATAATATCAAGAGTAGCAACTACAACAATAATATTTAAAACACCATCCACAATATCAACAATGAAAATAACAATAACAACAACAACAACTATAACATTGACAACAACAACAATTCAAACAACAGTAACCATAACAATAACAATAATAGTAACAACAATGAGAACAAATATAATGACAATCCAATATAATAAAAATAAAAATAATAACCAGAGTAATATTAATAATATTAATGATGATAATAATAATAGAAGTAACAATAATAAGAATCAATAACAACAACAACAACAACAACAACAACAACAACAACAATGATAATAGTAACAATAACAAGAACAACAACACATCCATAATCATAAAATCAGTAACGACGACAACCAAACAACAATAACAATATATTGAAATCCAAATAATTTAGTTTTAAATTTAAAATTTTTATTGACTAATTAAATACAAATATCACGAGAGATGAGTAATAGAGTCTCTACCAACTTGGCCAATGACATTTGGTAGCAAAAAGGTCCGAAATGCAGTCATCCATTGAAACTTTGAATCGCCAACTTTGCCTTCAGAATTTTGTCTCATAAATCCAATACCACGAACGCATCTAAAGTGTCGAAAATAGGCCAGAATGACATCCTCTCAAATTTGGTGATAAGGTCAACTGTTGATTGTCGTTAACCACTGTTGACCAACATTGACTGAGGTTGACTAGCAAAGCCACAGTAGAGACCAGTACCAAAATAAAGCTCTCAACGTGAGGATCACTGTTCCAAAGTCAGTTTTCCAAAAAGGAGCTCGAGTCTCCAAAAAATGGAGAAAATTTGACAAGAAGGGGCAATGGGGGTCTAGATTTTCCTGCGACGATTCGGCCAAAGAGGGGCTAGGTCTTGTTCTTCTTGATGAAAGGAATCCAAGATGCAAACAAGCTGGCAAAACAAGGTCAAACAATGCCGGAATCATGTGGAGAAGTTTGAAACTTCAAACTTCCCATAGCTCTTCACGACGGCTCGCAATGAATGAGGAGGTGGTGGTCTGGCACCTGGAACCTCAAGTAGTAGCGCTTCAATTTCGCTAGAGCATGCGGCTGGTGGTGACGTGAGGAAGGTCGGATGGAAGTTGGTGGGGGCATTCTCTCTATTTTAGGCTCAGGGGAAAGAAAAGAAGAAAAGAAGAAAAGAAGAAAAGAAAGAAAAAGAAAAGGAAAGGAAGAAGAAATTATAAATGGGGGGAGAGGGGTGGGTGTTCATGTGGGGAGGACCTAATTCATTCAAGACCTCACTTTTTTTTTTTTTTTGAGTTGAAAATGAACCTTCAAAAAAATAAGTTTTCTACTCAACAGTTGTTGAAATTTTCAAAATTTTCAAAACTTTTTTTTAAATTATTTTCAATTAAAGCCTTGGGTTTTACAATTGCTATAATTAACTTATTTAAACTTTTGATTTAAGTATATTTTAACTTATTAGTCTTAACTAACCTAGACTGAGACTGTAAAGTTACACTTCTCATTTTTAAACCATACTTGCATAAAACTATTCATACATACATATATACAAATATAATTTACTTTAATTCTATTATGGAAGAAACATTCGTAAGCAGTATTTATTGCCATCTTCACTATCCATCCACCGCTCACGATAGTCCAACATAAGTTACTGACAGGTTACTTACCTACAGCATAAACATATCTGAGTGAGCTTTCATTGAGCAAGTAGAAAACGAATACTCATAAAACAAAGATTAAAACATTTATCAAAACATGCATGAGTTGATTATGTTTCATTGAACATATCTCATGTATCTAATCTATCATACCTAATGGGCCCTTATGTGTACGTACCTCTTGCACACGATCATTAGGAAGTTAGAGTGCGCAAAGGTCCCCAATGACCCTAGACCATAAAATAAGCTAAATTGAATGTTCCCCCATAGGTCGACAGGTCTTGAATCTTTCTTGTAGATCAGGGGGTTAGTACGACACTCTTAACATATATTATCTTATTTCACTTGTCATATTGCATGTATGTAGTATGACATGTTATTGCATATCATCACAGAACATAGTTATAACTATTTTAAACTTGAGGTGAATATACAATATAATTTTATATAGCATACATCATATACAGTACACAACATATGATAAACATGGCATAATATGGCGTGTCTCAACCTAGCATGACATGACATAACATAACATAACACAGATAATGCAATTTAAAAGACATGTGAAAACACTTTAAATTGAAAACTATAGTTTTCATGCTATTAGTGAGATTCTTACTTATCTGGTTTTTAGAGATAGGGCCTATTAAACTCGCCATGTACTTATTCACTACTCATAGAGTGTAAAGAAAAACACCCAGTAAGAGTGTGAGCTTAATTTGTGTTATGCTAATTATTTTAGCACATCAAATTAAAAGAAATTAAATCTTTTCTTAAAAGTTCCCTTTATCAACCAACTGGCTATTCAGATAGTTAAAGGGACGAATTAAATTTAAATCCTCTTAACTCATAATTTTTGTCTAATTGATTTTCCTTAATTGCGTTTAATTAAATTGTACTAACATTGATAATCAATTTATTAATTTGATAATTAATTAATTATGTTCTTTTTATGACTTAATGTACTAATATCTCATATTACATATATTGAGATCATTATAAAACAAATGGTCCATTTGAATATGAATAGTTTTATTGGGTCCATAAGCCCATGCCTAGTTACTATTCAATTCATTAGTCTCAATATGTCTCTCAGGGACTAAACGCGTCATATGATATTAATTATCAAAAATTTTGATTAAATAATTTGCTTTTAAAAGCGTGCGGATGTTGGAGCCATAATTACTATCATAATATTGTAGTCCATAACTTATATATTCTACAATTTTTTGTTTTTCTTAAGTTCGTTGAAAACTATATGTGTAAAGTTTTCTTAAACTGAAAACCATATTTTAAATTGTAGTTTGAATTTTGATAAAACTATGAATTTTAGACTCTTAAAACTTTTCGAATGCTACAATTCTTTTGTTGTTCATAAATATTGATTCTATCACTAAACAGGCATTTTATTTTGAAACAATTACCGGAAGATACTTTTGTTAGTTTTAAAAGTCATTATAACCAAATGTCAAAGACAATTTTAGAAAAAGTTTCTTTTACGAAAGTTCCTCATTTTGACGAGGCCTATAAATTTCATTTTTCAAAGGTTTATTTTCTGTCTTTAGCATTATTGTTTGTACTGATTTTATAAACTTTACCTATTAAACCATTTTTTATTACTCTGTTTAAAGGTTCTTTTTAGGGATAGAATCTTGAAATTTCTTTGTGAAAGTTCTTTGTCTCACCAAGACCTAAAATCGTGATTTGGATTTTTTTTTTAGGGTTGTTGTACTGAAAAACATAAACTACAGTACTGAGATCGCAACAATGTTGTAACACTTTATGAAACACCTAACGTAAACAGTTTGGGAATCAATCCCTAAACTACACCGAATGTGTTAAAACGATTTTAACTTACAATAAACTAAACATTTTAACTTTTGGATAATAAAATTAAGCAGAAACAATATCCGAATTACTAAGGTTGTAACAAAGTCGCAAACAAGTTACAACGTTGCATAAAAAACTTAACAAAAAAGCATTGAACAAACTGTAGATTGTTCAGTAGTCGATACAAGGACTTAAGGAGGCAATAAACTAAGAGTCTTAACTTCTAAAACTTAAAACTGGGCAGTTTTGAAATCTACACTACCGATGCTGTTTTGAAGTTGCAACTTCATATTCAACACTAAAACAAAAAATAGTTATAACAACCACCGTTTGTACTATAGTTTCTATAGACCTCTTGTTAAATAATAAAATTAGGTTTTAAATCCTTGAAATAGAAAAAGGACAAAAAAAAAGGGACTCGTAAGCCACTTATACTGCCGAGGTTGAAACCAGGTTGCAACACCTCCTGTAATCTTGCTGCAACTTCATTGGACAACTTAGAAACTAACACTAGAAATATCGTTTTAGGGTTGAGATTTTATTTTTTTAGCATCTCACACATAGTCCTTTATGTTGTAGTCATAGGTTTTAAAATACCTCCAAAATGATCTTTAAAGTGTCCTTTTTGGAGTCAAAGAGTGTGCAAAATCCTTCTAAACACAAAACTGTAACTTAAATCTAATCCTTTTCATGCTCAACATACATGGTATTAAAACTACATCAATAGAAACCCACTAAAACCATAACACAAACATAAATAAAAATTATTACATGCCAACTTCTCTAAACCAAAACCATAACCATTTCTTAAACTTAAAAGAGAAAAGTTTAAGATTTATACCCTTGAAGAATTTTCTTCTTGAGGGATCTAACCAAAGCTATCTTCTTATGCTTAGTTTCAGCGAATGATTTTCTAGTGAGGGGGAATAAAAGATTTTTAAGAAAAGAGTGGAGGAGGCCACAGTTTTCTTCTCGAAGAGACAAAGGAAAAAAAATATCTTTCTTCATGGAAGCAGAGAGAAAATAGAGCAAAAATGAAGCCTTGAAATGGATGGACCTATTTATAGACATATTCTTAAACTTGATTATTTCTCCATTTAATTTTTAACTCATTATTGAAATGTTTTAAGGATACTTAAGTGAGACAAAATTTGGTCTTTCTTTTCTTAATATGGCCACCAACTACATGAAGAAAATGGTGAGAAACTTTTCCTCTATTAAATCATGTCTTTTCATCACTTTAATGAATAGTAAATTGTGAGATTACTTTAAGAAACAAGATCTACATTTGAAGGAGGTTATTTTTTATTTTGAGTGTCTTTGTCTCCAAATTTCTCACAAAGCAGATAAATTTTATCTAGTTAGAGCTGTTAGGAGATTTCTGATTCTATCAGATTTGATTAATGCAGTCTAAAACTAATCTCTATATAAACCGATACCGATATAATTTTGAAATTGTGTGATAAAATTAGATTGATTTTGATCTTAAAATCATTTATAGATTGCATAAATATAAACTAGATCATTTCTACAGTCTACCTCGATATTAACGTAGTCTTTAATAGTGTTAATTCTTGCTCTTGGATAGCATTTTCACCAAAAATGCTATTCGCATAGCTTTGATTTTTAATTGCTAGGAAATTAAGGATTTATTATGTGTTAGAGTGTTTCTTGCTATACTATTAGCACCGCATTGCATTTGAAAATTTTTATAATTTAAATTCCTAGGTTATTTACAGATTGACATTTTTCTGCCTTAAATCGTAGTGAACATTTTCAACTGAATTACTTTATCACAAAAGTTGATAAATTTATCTTTAATATTTATTATAGAATTTTAAATATTTCTATTAATTCTATAAAGTCTTCAATCACAAAGATTATACACGATATTTCTAGAAAAATTCTCAATGCCAGTATTTAAATTCCAACATAAATTTTAAGCAATCATAGACACGTAACGGTATTATATACTACCAAACGTGTGCTCATAAGATTTAAACTTGTGCTTCTTACAAACTTAATGATGTAGTTATGGAAAAATCCTTAATTAATTATATTTACTTGAATTTTTCTGGGTTTTACAACAGACAAGATCGACATGACACGATTGACACTTTTAGTTTGGTGAAAAGCAAATAAATCAAACAGTGTGAGAGGATAAGGTCCAAATATTGTCTAATTTGGATTAAAGAGAGAGTTAAGGAAAGACATGCAGCTCAATAGATAAACTATTGTTCCTTGAATGTGACTTTTTTCTCCCCAACTATTAAGGAGAGATGATAAATAGAATTAGAAATAAGAAAATATTCAAATTAGATTGACACCTAATTTTTATTACCTCATATTGCACTAAACTAGGATATCATTAGAATTAAAATAAGAAAAACGACAAAATGAATAACAATATATTTATCAAAGGTCAATAACAACAGCCAAAAAAAATAAATCCAAAAAAACAAAAAACAAAAATACTCGTAGAATTGATGCAAATAAAGGCTTTCGAGTGATCTACTTTCTCAATTCAAAGATTAAGACAGGTCTAGTTAAAACCATCTTAGATGGTTAAAGAATGTGTGAACAACCCACTCTTCAAAAATCTGATGATGCTCAAAAGATCATTAATGGTACAAATCCGAAATATGGAAGTCTTTCCATACTTTGACCAATTAATTAAGAATAAAAATTTCGTGGTATATCGAAGTCAACCATGATTGTTCAGAATTCACATGAACACCAAGAGTTGAAAGGTTATTAACGAGTTAGAGTTTTGTTCGTGATAAACTTGAGAAAAAGTGAGAAAGTAATACTCCAGAGATAATCCATAATATTTGTCCAATGAACTTTAAATTTTTAAGCAATGTCTAAAAATCTTGAAACAACAGATTCATCACATAAGAGGTGTCAATTCAAACCAGAAAAAATCTCGTCTAAGACGTTTAGCATGAAGCACCACAAGTATAACTCCATAAGCTTTGCCTAGAGAGCATGAAGGATTCCTAAAGGATGAGCCAAATAACCCTTTCTTAATTCTCTAGGAGTTTAAAAAACACCTCCACACCCAACAGAGATTAGGAACACCATAAGGACATGGCCTATATTATGGATCTATTTTCAATTCTCGCCAAACCTATATATGTAGATAGAGAATAATACTGAGGAGAAAATATGATATAGCTTTTTCATTGAATAAATTGAGTATTTATAGAATTTATAAGAGTAATTTTAATCTAACTCAAAATTAAAAAAGAGAAATCCTAATCTAATTTACATATTGAAAAAAAAGAAACTAAATAATAGAAAAGTAACTAGATAATAAAAAGGAAATGGAATCTGAATTCTTAGAGTTTACAAAAATTAAATTATTTAATATTATTTTATTAATATTTCTTCATTATACCCATACAAGATGGAGCTCCGAAAGGAGAGTCCAATCTTGTCTTTAGTGGTAGATTGAGTGATGAGAGAGATAAGAGATGGACTAAGCAAAGCCAGGTATGATATATTGAATTTGGAGAGATGACATTATTCTCTACTATGATGGCAGGAGGAGGAGAATAAAACCCCATTAATAAATTTCTGAAGGACCAATGAGGATGGCCTCCATATGAAGTTTCCATGGAGATAATTGGTAGAGATGAGTTTAATGGTATTATTGATATGAATAACCGTGAGTGGTTTGGTCGGTTCTTGTTCATTAGGAATGGTGGCCTAGGGATTGTCTACAACCATTAGAGCGGCTATGGAGTGGTCGGGGCGATGGCGGTTTTGGAGCGGTGATGACTATTAGGTAGCAACAACGACCTGTATATGAAAGGTCATTTTGCATCTTAGTTTTAAATTTTTTTCAAGATTAAAAAGGCATGTAATGGCCTAAAATCAACGAAATCTTACTTATGACTGGTTGGTATACATCATTATATCCTAAGTACTTATATAGTGTTTGATAAACCAGTTCAAACCAATTAATTTGAACCAACAATAGTGTAAAGCCCTCGTATGTTATAGTATAAAGTGAAAAGCAGCTACAATATAAAACTCTCACATACTGCAGTTTTTGAACCAAAGTTTTCAATTTAAACCAATTTGTCAAACATTGTTTTAGTCATTGTCTGTCATTTTTTTTTTATAAAATAATATGCATCATTCCATTTTTAGTGTGTTTCAATTTTTTCTATAGTCATTATACACTAATCAATGGTTTTACTTTTAAGTAACTAATGACTATGGATTTATTAGGTCTATATATTCACCATTTGGATGTCAATTTAAGGGCCAAGTTTATAAAAATTAATACGATGTTTGAATCACCGGTTTCAAATTAGAGATATTGTTGCAATTCAAATTTGATGAGAAAAAATACTATAACAAAACCAATTCAAAATTGATTTTTTTATTCAATTCAATAAATTAAATATCATATAAATTTTTGCACATATACCATTGATAGGCATATTATATATTCGATTTATTTTATACGGTCATTATATGCCAACAATTCCATTAATCTTTTATATAATATTATTTTATAATGAAAATCTATGGAGTTATATGTGGTTGCAAGCATAACACTAGTCTTGATTCTATGACAAGGTGTAAAAATTGAATTCTTCCATCGTAACTTATGTTGGGGCTCTTTCATGGCAGGTTTGCCTATGTGGAAAGTGCAGCTCTCGTGGTCTCTTCTTGTTGGTTTGAATGACTGGCCTTAGGTATGATGTGGCCGTGCATCAGATGGCAAAGACCAATGATAGTGAAATAATGATTCCGACAAGAAAGATGGCTAGATTTCTCATCTTTGCAAGCAGCAATATTGGCCCTAGCTGAGTCAGGCTAAACCCAGGTGGTCTCAAGGAAAAGGGCTTCCAAGGGCAATATCTATTGCGATTCTGACTACGTAATGATGAAGATTTGACGAAATGAGATCTCTAAGCGAGTGGACATTATGTGAGAGGAGTGTAACTAGTTTGTGGTTGTGAGAGCAAGCTTGTTAGGCTAGTTATGTGAAATTGTAAGAAAATATGATGCATTAAGTGTGGTGGTTTATCACGTGAAAGATAAGATTGACCTATAAAATTTCAAAATAGCCATGGATATTAAAGAAAGGTTGTGTTTCAGTTTTAATAGAAGGTGTTCTTCTTAAGGGTTTCATGCCTTGTTATAGTCATCAGGAAGAGCACCTAGAAATTTGTTCTAGAAGAAGAAACCATAGATTCTTGAGTCTTTTGATAAGTAAAACCAAAGTATTTCAAAGCAAAGAGGGCATTTTTTGAAGTGCGGCTACTCTTTGGGTCATAATGCCATTGTGGGTTGATATGCCATGCCTCAAAATAGTGGTAGTGTTGGGTATTATAGGCAAAGAGGGTAGGCTTTGAGAACTAGAGATTTGCTTTTTTTTAGTTGAGATCTTGCCATTCTAGACCTTTAGTTAGGTCGTTTTCAGCCAAAGTTTCAAGTTATAGGCTCAAGGGAGAAGTCACTTGATGCAAGAAAACTCCCTTTGAAGGGCTTTTTTTTTTTTTTTTGAAGGTGCTCAACCCCTATTTTGACCTTGCAGTACCAGTTGATGTGGACACCACTTTCGGTGGTTATTAAGAAAGAAAGAGACATAGAAATATTGCATCGCCCTTCTGTGTAAGTTTAAATTTTTTAGGTAGAATACCCTAGTTTGACTGCCAAGAGAAAAGGAAATATCATTTTTGTTCTTTTTTTGTGGCTCTTTCTTCAGGTAAGTGAGTTGTTAGGCTGGCCGGATCAAATAATTTGGTGGGCCACATTTGTCTAGGAGCTAGTTTAAGCCTAATGGGAATTCCTCTAAAAGTGGGCTAAGGTTCCCTTTTGGCTAGTTTTTAAGCTTAGTTCCCCTACAACCTATTTTATTATAATTTCTCATAGACCAAATGTCGCCTCAAGTGGGCTAAATTCTAATTGAACGAAACAAAACAAGCCTATTTTAATTCATTGGCCTTCCAAACCATGAACCACTGCAAGATCCCCAAAGCATGTCTTGGGTCTATGTACAGACTTGTTGGTTTGCCTAGAAAAATTTCAATAAAATCAATAAAAATGCAGCAAAATAGCATTTTAAATTTTTTCTTAAACTTTTAAGATCCTTCTCATCATACTATATATATACTATATATGATAATTGAATAAAACACAAACTTATAAGTTTGGTAATGACTCTAGATAATCAAGCATCCCAAACCTTCAGATTATGCTTGTTATTCTTTTATTTTTGGATCAACTACTATGCAAGCACCAATGAGATTTCTTAAAAAACTTCTTCAATATCTCCTTCTAACCTTTCTCAAAAGAAGTTCTTTAAAACTCTAAAGAGGAGAATAGTTAAGAACACTAGGTGGAGGCTAGAAAAAAGTCTGTAAAGAATAGAACCTCTAAGGTCTATTATAGATATACTAATGCTTGGTAGCTAAAGTATAATCCTACTAGGATTCTGCTGAAAATCATGCCTATCCCTAGGGTTGTTGGGAGTGATCTCAATCCTCTAATGAGAGCATAACATGTGTCACAACTACCTCCAATAGTGTGATCCTATATCCATCTAGTATCCACTTGAGATATGATTTTGGTTCAAACTGAGATATTATTTATATTAAATTTTAAAATAATATCTTCCATAATTTTATAAGTTATTTACAACATTTGGTAAATATATAATTATTATATAGTATCTATTTAAATTTTTGAAAAACTATTTTTCCACACTGAGATTACAAATTGATCAAATGGAGATAATGTGATATATTTGAATCACATAATCATGGAATTGGCTCCACGTGGACTTTCAGAGTGCAGTGGATGGCACCACACACAATGCAAGTGGAGCATTGTATGAATATCCAATTTTACCCCTTATAAATCAGAAATAATCCAAAATTTCTATTTACCCAAATTAAAGAATGTTATGGAACTAGCAAGGAACCCAATTGAGATATATAATTTAAGCTTCAATAATTATTTATAATTTAATTATTTTATAATTAAATTAATAATTATTATTAACTCTAACTTGCACCATCATCAGAAACTGAAACTGCACTTTTAAATTATTACATTAATTATATGGATTCTTAAACATAAAATATTGACAATATGCTTGTCCATTGTTATAATCATTTGCCATGTGATAATATGCTCCATAATAATATTCATAATTAGAGGCAGGTTTATAGTCTTCCATGTATTCTCTCTAATTACTTCTTCATCCATGAGTTTCGTTAAGCGACCTATTTATGAACAAATTATAAATAAGGATTTGAGTAATATTTGATGTCCCATATCAAATAGCTAGTACTCTTCACCCAAGTTTCAAACTTAATACTCATGAGAATATTATCTCATTATCCTATCCAGTAAGAGCTGTGGATTCCATATTTGTGAGTAGGGCTCCCAACTACATATAAAACTACGTCTCCTATGCACCAAGTTTTTAATCATCTAACTTATAGATCTTAGCCATTGGTAATTAAAAGACAAAATACATAGAGATGAGACCACTAATCACGTCATGATTAAGATATGATCCATGAAATGATAAGTAATGACGGAATTCTAATTGTTTGTTATGAAATTACACAAGAAAAAAAAAATCTATCTTGGTCAAGATCTAATATGTTCTAAACATATTGATGTTTCTATTCAGCAATCATAACAGTACTATAATTCAGATAAGATTATTTCACCTAAATGGGAATAGACAATATCACAATCTTAAGCATAATAGAGTGTTGTCTTGAGTAAACAGCCATGCCTTGCTTGCATTGTTTTGTTTTGTTGAACCTGGCCATGTTGAGATGTTGTTTTGAGGGTGTTTGTTCCCCACCTTGGTTCTTCTCTCTCTTTTTTTCAGTCGGATCACGCTAAGGTTTGTTGAATGACAATGCCTATGTTTAGTTGACAGCCTCCTCCCCTTTTTTGTCTATGTGGATTGCTGGATTGCCTCTGAAATGATGGCTGACCCTGTCTCTTTTATCCTTCTTTTCTCAGGTGTCATGGCTACCAATGCTCCTTCCATCGAAGAAGCCCCCATACTGAAGCTTGAATATGTGATTTCACTTACAAAGACCATTTCTACGTAGAAGCTTGGGGACTTGTCAATGCAGTAATGTCTTGATAGGGATAAACCAAGCAATGGAGGGAAAAAAATAGCGAATCAAGGGGTCGAAGCCTCAATGTCAACAAACCCAACATCTATAGCAAAAAGTCAGGCATGAAGGGATCACAAAGCAATGCAAAAGTACGAAGCAAGGTGACCATGGCAGAAAAACAGGCATAACATGCTCGTCGTCAACCGAAACCCAAAAGAAAATCCACCACCAGAACAGCAAAATGGCAAAGTGCTCTCAACAAGTTTCATCTAAAGTGAGAACAAAGTGGCAGCAACGGTCAAGTGTCCTAAATGCACAACAAGAAACCTTGAACAACACCAAGAGCAAATTCTAGAAACAACAATAAAATGAGCCAATCAAGTCATAAACATCTCAGAACAGGGATGCTCACCAACAATATTGATCCAAAAGGAAATTCTATTCCCAAAGGTCTGCATAACCAACCACAGATTTGAACAATGTAACGAGGCATCATGGAAGAGAGAAAGGGAGCTCCGTAGCAGCAATTGGAGCACACAACTGTCATTACAAGCAATCATCAACACATGAGGGGATAAAAAGGAAAAGAGTCTCTTAGCAACAATGAAAGCACACAACACTCACGAAATTCAATATACTTGTGTGAAAAATTAACATACAGAAATTTTTACACAAATTTCCTAGATATTCTGCAAAAAAAATATTTCACCCTTTTTGATATAAATAGTGTCAAAATAAGGAGATTTATGTGAAAATACGATAAAAAGTCAATTTTTTAAACCTTGTTTAGAATTATTAAATTAAACTTTATATCACCTGTTTAATTTTTGATATTGTAAATGGTGCTTAACTAATCAAATTTAACAACATTATTAAGGAACAAGCATGAAAAAACTCAAATGACGAACATTTTTAATTTTTTAAATGATATGGCATGATATAGTTAGTAAGACACCACCTTGATTACCAAATGTGACATGAATTTGAGTCCATTAAATTAGGCCTACAACTATGTTATATTCGTGCTTCGTATCTATTTGTCCACAGGCAATGGACTGCCTGGAGTACTCTTTACTCGATGAAAAACAAAAAGAAAAAAATACTCCCTACACATCATCTCATACAATTTTTCCTCGTGATTACAAGCTTGGAAAAACAAATGAAGAACATTTTTTTATTTTTTTGACGATATGTCATAATGTAGTTGGTAAAACATCATTTTTAAATACCAAAATTTGACATGGATTTGTGTCCATTAAATTAGGCCCACAACTATGTCATATTCCCGTTCCATATCTACTTTACAACATCCAATGGACTGCCTAGAATACATTTTACTCGATAAAAAAATGAAAAGAAAAAAAATACTCCCTACACAACATCTCGTACAGTTTTTGCTCAAGCTTTAAAAACTCCATTCGAAACCCAACCCTCCCCCTTACGAAAATCTAAAGCATTATAAATACAAATAAAAGGAGGACGAAAAAAAAAACACATAGGGAATGATAGAAAAAGAAAGGATGATAAAAGAAAACCAAAAAAAGAGGAAGAGAATACCAAAAAGAAAAAGGGATGAAAAAGAATAAAAGAACACAAAAGATAAAATGAAGAAAATGAAACAAAAAAATGACAAAAAAAGAAACAAACAGAAAATTTTGTGTGTGTGTGAGCCAATGAGCAATTTACTCATTGGGTCATTTAGTGTGTGTGTGTGTATACATTAAAGGAAACAAAAAGATAAAAATGTCACTCACACTTTTTTTCTTTTCGTTTTTGCTTGCCTTTGTTAGGAAAAAAAAATCTCAAATTGTATCTGTGCGTACTCAAATGTTTTTTCTTTGTAGCCATGTCAGTTCTATCTTATAATATATATATATATATATATATATATATATATATATATATTCCCCAAATATCTATTATTATGGGCATGAGATTCCCAAATATTTGAGTAACATCTTGTGAGGTGGATTCTGATTACCTCAAATGAGGTAAAAAGAATCCCATTGGATTGACTTTTTTGAAAGTGCAAAAATTTAGTCTTGTACCAAACAAGTTTTTCATTCCCACCTTCAAAATTACTGTATATCAAATGCCCCTTTCTATATTGCCTATGTAAAAGTGATAATATATGTTTTGAAACTTTCTTTAATGTGTGACAAGTACTATCACTCCTTAGCTCTTTCTTCTTTTTGTCATTTTTTTCTTTCATCTTCTTTTTCTTTTTCTTTTTCTTTTTTATTCTTTTTTCTTAATCAACAATTAAGAGAATCGCTTACGTCAAAGGAATTAAAGTAAATATACCCTGTTAAGATTGATTCAAATATGTTAATAACAACTAAGGCAGTGACCAAGTAATTATTTCACCGATAACATCGATGTTTAAAAGGCAGACAGATAATCATGATTTAATTTTTTGCTCCGAAGAAAATATGTCTCTTTAAAGGTATATATTTATAAGATTTAGAGCAAGAAAACTAAAATCAAAGAAGATGGATTTATGATGAATTTAAAGAGAGCTTTAAAGAACTCTCAATCAGTGAATTGTATTAATTTGGACATAATCTCAATTATGTATAGTTCTCCGTATTTGTAGTAAATATACTTGTAGTTCATAACCTCTAACTGAAGTACACAAAAGCTAACCAGAGTATCAAGCTGACTACGGTAGTTAACTAACAATTAACAAATTTATCATCTAACTAACTGTATATCTTCTACTTTGAGTTTGCAACGTATAATAACAAACTTAGAACTAGAACAAGCCTTAGTAAAATACATCATCTAGTTGATTAATAGATAGAACATGGTGCACTTCAAGCTTTTTCTGCTAGACTTTCTCTCAAATAAAATAGAAATCAATCTCTATGTGCTTAGTTCTAACATCTAGGATAGGATTTGCAGCAATCATCACAATATTGAGATTGTCACACCACACTATTGGAACTCTTCTAATAGGAACTTTTAATTCTGCTAGAAGTGACTGAATCCAAGTGATTTCTGCAACTGTGGCTGCCAAACTTTGATACTCAGCTTCTATTGAATATCGAGAAAGAGTGTGTTGCTTTTGGATGCCCAAGTCAGTAAGTTCTTCCCAAAAATACGCAAAAACTAGTTGTGGATCTTCTGTCTTCAAGGTCTGATGCCCAGTTAGCATCACAAAACCCCACTATATCAAGTTATGTTTCTAGAGTTCTTGTGAGACAGAACCCATGAGAGATAGTACCAGCTAAGTAAATTAAAATATGCTTCACTACACACCAATGAACCTTTCGATGTGCCTGCATATACTGACATACTCTATTAACTAAAAAGGCTAGCTCCGGTCTTGTGACAGGTACATATTGCAATGCAGCAACCACACTTCTATACAATAAGTCATTTTCAACAAGATCACTACCATAGGAGAGAAGTTTCTCACTTGTGGTCATCGGTGTTGTAACCCTTTTAGCATATTGCATTTTTACTTTACACAAATGACATGTGATATACTTTGTCTAAGTGAGAACAATGTCATCACTGGTATGCTACACTTGAATACCTAAAAAGTAATCAAGTGAGCCTAAGTCTTTAAGAGCAAAAGCCTAACACAACTTTGTGATTAGAGTTTGAACCACAATGGGATCACTCTCTATCACCAAAATATCATCTACATAAACAAGTATAAACATTGTCACACCAGAAGCTTCGTGAATGAACAATAATTGATCTTTTTGAGCAGCAACAAAACCAAGAGTAACAAGAGCCTTGCACAACTTATCAAACTAGGCACGTGGAGCTTGTTTTAAACCATATAAAGATTTCTCCAATTTGCAAACTAGATGACTAGATGTAGAATCCACAAAGCTTGTAGGTTGCTCCATATAAACTTCTTCTTGCAAATCACCATTCAAAAAGGCATGATTCACATCTACCTACCTTATGATCCAGTTTCTACTTAGAGCCACTATAATAACAATCCTGATTGTTGTTGGTTTAATAACTGGACTAAATGTTTTAGTAAAATCAAAGGCAGCTACTTGATGAAAACCTTTGGCCACCAACCTAGTTTTGTATTTGTTAATGGAGCCATCTGGATTCTCTTTAAGATTGAAAAACCACTTGCAACTAATTGCCATTTTATCTGGTGGTAACTCAACCAAAGTCCAATTATTATTGCGTTATGGAGTAGAGAATTCATCAGTCATAACTTGCTTCTAATTATCGTCTTGTAAAGCTTCTTGAACTGTCAAAGGCTCTTTAATAATTGCATAAAGTTTAGGTTTTTGAATGCCTCTCTTTAACCTAGTCATCACGGGATGAATATTAATAGCACTAGATTGGGACAATGGAGGAGTGGAACCAGGCTATGATAAATCATAAGACTTGAAACAGAATTAGTAGCATCAACAATAATACTAGGGTTAAAACATAAAACATCTTGAGCTAATGTCTGTGTATTTGAGGAAGTGGGAGGAATAAAACAAAAGGAAGAAGAAGTGACTGAATTAGGACAAAGAAGTGACTAAATTAGGACAAAGAAATCGAATTAGATCTTCATCACAAAAAAGAAAATTCTGCAATTAATGACCACGGATTGTAGTAAAAACGTGTTTCCACCAAATCATGAAATTATGTTGATCCAATTTGGAAGAAATTGGATGATTGAAGATCATTGGAATGAACAAAGAAGACGAAGAAGCTACATCTCCATTTGTTGCTGTGGACCGTTTACGATCTTGAATCGCCATTGATGGTGATGAGTGAGCTGGAGAACACCACACAATTTTCAAGAATGATCACTCTGATACCATATAAAAATTTAGAGCACGAAAGAAGATGGATTTGTAATGAATCTGAAGAGAGGTTCAAAGAACTCTCAATCAATATTGTAATAATTTGGACTTAACCTCAATTATGTACAGTTCTCAATATTTATACTAAGTACATTTGTAGTTCATAACCTTTAACTAGAGTACACAAAAGCTAAGCAGAGTACACAAGCTGACCACAATAGTTAACTAACAGCCAACAAATTTATCAACTAACTAACTGTATAACAACTAATAACAGTATTATGTCCTAACAATACTCAACAAAATTAAGAGCTCGAATAAAGCATTATTTTTGCAAAGGTGGAAAATCTTACACTAGGATACAGACAAACAATTATGATTTAATTTTATGCTCCAAAAAAAAAATATGTTTCTTTAAAGGTATGTACTCAACAGAATTAAGAGCTCGAATAAAGCATTATTTTTGTAGAAAGGTAGAAAATCTTACACTAAGATATACATATCTTACCAAAAAGATTCTATTTTTAATCATTAAATTTATATTATTTGATATTTTTCCCCTTTTTCAAAAAAAAAAAAAAAAAACCTTTTCATAAATTTTAATTTTAATAATTGATATTCAGAAACTGCACTCCTAAGGATTATCTAACCTTATTCACAAAAATTATTATTATTATCATTATGATCATCATCATCATCCAATATTAACCCTAAAAATAAATACCAAAGCATTGAATTCTTATGTCTAAAATTCAGTCATAGCTATTGTGTGAATTCTTTAGATACCGTTGTCATTGCACACTCGAGTGGTTAAAACCGAGTTCAAGTATTCATGACGTGCCACGTGTCATTCCAGGTATGTCTTGTTGGATAAGTCTCTTATAGCTAATCGACAAACTCCCCCTTTATATCACAATGGGAATCTAAAAAGGCCGCATTTGGATGTCATGTACGGTTACAATCCAAGATTCCAAAGGCCCCCGGCTTATAAGATCGGGACAAAACTTTAATTAACAAATACTACCCATTAATCTCATTACCAAACAAGTTATAATAAAATAAGTAATGAACCGATTTCTGTGGAGAAGAGAAGGGTATTAAAATTGGGAAAAAATAAAACCAGCAGAAACGACACGGTACGGAGTTATGGAGCCCACAATTCAGATGCTAATCCACAAAGTACTATATATAAAATTCCAATGGTAATTTCCACGTCACTGCATAATTACACTAAACTAATGTTCCGCCGGATTTTAAAATTCCTACTCGAACGTCTAAAATCTGTAATCATTTATAGCCGGACAAAACTTCGGACCGCCTCTTTTTTTGTCGGCTTCTCTATGCATTTTTGCAGTTTAGATTTAACAACGGCTTCCTAAGTTTCAAGATCACCACTTTATTGCAAAAATTCTACTACATATATATATATATATATATATATATATGTTTTTGTTCATTAATTTACTTAGTCTCTAAGGGTAACAATAATTTAATTGTTTCAGTCGGTACCTTATGTATGTAGCAAAAGATATCATGCAAGTCCTAATTGTAGTATTTTTGTCGGCGTGGGCTTATAATTAATCAAAAGAGTTAAAACCATAAATGGTCCTGAAAGTTTATCTTCAGTTTCATTTTAGTCTTTGATTTTTGTTTTTTTATGAGAGTCACTGATTTTTAAAAAGCCGTACTTAGTTCTTAACTTATTATTTTGTTCTAATTTAGTCCTTCCCTTAGATGAATGCTAAATTTTGGATGAAAAAAATCACATGTTAGGCACGTGATTGTGACTAAATTTAAAGATTCCGAAGTTCAAGAACTAAAACAAAAAAGCATTTAAAGGACAAGGACCAAAATTGAAGAATATCTAAAATTCTATGACCAAAATTGAAAAACATTTAAAGTTTAGGGACCATTTGTGGACATTAATTTTGTTTTTTAATTAGTTTAAAAAGAAAAGTTGATGTAAATAAATGACAATAGATTGAGCCCAAAAAATGTTATGCGAGCTTATGTTCCATGTTCACATGTAGCTAACATCCATTCCTCTAAATTCTATATTAAACTTTTCATATGCCTCTAAATTATATATCAGACCCATCCATATTCCATCCATTTTGTTTTAATTATTCTTTTTAGTCTTGTATGGCTTTAAATAGCAAATTTTAGGCAAATTTTGACAAAAGGGCAAAAAAAAAATTTCAATTGGGTAAATGGTCTCTTTTTTTTTTTGCACTAAAAAATACGTTTTTTTGAGCAAGTAAGCTGCTCCAGTTTTTTTCAAAAAGATAAGAAAAATGATTGTAGCGAGATAAGGAACCTCAACAGGATAAAAAAAAAATAAAGCAGTTTTGGTGCCCAAAAAGCTTTTTTTTGTGCAAAAAAAAAAGGCTATTTGGCCAAAAAGGGTTTTTCTTAAAGCCTTCTATAAAAATCCCTCCAAATTTTATGAACTTTGAATAAATGTTAGCTATGTGAACATGGAACGCAAGCTAATATGATATTTTTTGTGTTCAATTTATTGTCATCTATTCAACATCTAACGTTTTTTGTCATTTTAATAAGTTCAGCTAATTAAAGTAATAACAACAAACAAAATTAATGTCCACAGATAGTCTATGAACTTTAGATGTTTTTTAGTTCCATGAACTTTAAATATTTTTCAGCTTTGATCCCGAACTTTAGATTTTTTTCAGTTTTGATCTCTAAACTTTAGGTTCTCTTCAATTTTAGTCCCAATCATGTGCCCAACTTATGATTTTTCCATCCAAAATTTAACATTTATCTAGCGGAAGGACCGAAATTGGAACAAAATAATAAGTTAGGAACTAAAGTGGAACTTTTTAAAAGTCAAGGAACAGAACTAAAGGTAAATCTTGGGGACCATTTGTAGGATTAATCCTTGCTTAAATATACATGTTTATAGATTATAATTAAAATTTCTCATTCTCTTACTAAATAATAATTTTTTTTTTTTTGGAACTAAAAGGGGAAGGAATTTGAACTCTTCACCTCTAGGTGGAGCCCAGTGTTAGACTACGCTTGCAATTACGGGATCTTTTTATTTTTTTCTTCCTAAAAAAAAGTGCTTTCTCTAGCAATGAAGGATAGTTAGTTTAATTATTTATTAATTTATTTCATTATAATAACTCTTGCTTTTAATCCTGCGTACAGCTTAAATTTTACATGACTTACAAAGTAAGTACACGGCTTATAAGTATTAAAAAACATCCATAGGAAAACAACAAACAAATAATAGAGATGGTATATGCCTTTACACATGCCATACTCATCACTTCTTCGAGAGCGACCTAGTACTCAACTTTATACGCACAAAAACACACACACACACACACACACACACACACACACACACATATATATATATACATGGTAGTATATATAAGAGCCAAACCACATTCTTCGTGTCAGAATACTTTAGGTACTACTTTTCTCTCACTACTTTTATACAACTCAATTAAACAAACCAAAAGCCTTTAGTTTTCCACTATCAAAAGCCTCGAGAATAAATGGCAGGAACTGAAGCCACAACAACGGCAACATCCACCGCAACGTTCACAACCACTCACCAACAACGCCGGCCCACGGTGGCTCGAAGGTTTGTTGGAGTGCGGCAGAGGCCGTCAGGAAGATGGGTGGCCGAGATCAAGGACTCGTCGCAACGAGTCAGGCTATGGCTCGGGACATACGACACCCCGGAGGAAGCCGCCAGAGCCTACGACGAAGCCGCCCGAGCGCTGCGCGGTGAAAACGCCCGGACCAACTTCACAGTGCCACCACACTCGGGCCCCCTGGCGGTCTCGTGCCCTCCCGACGGCCGGCACGGCCTCCTTAGCTTCTCTTCATTAAAAGCTAAGCTGAGCAAGAACCTACACAACATCATGGCTAGGTCAAACGAGATCAATAATAAAACCTCCAAGAGTAGGGTCAGCGATCACTTCACTTTCGCGAGTATATTCCATTTCAGGAAATACTACTCTACCAATCATAATCAATACCAAAACCCCATGATTGACGGGAGTAAAATAGATGAGAAAGTGGTTCAGCCGAGTATTGTCGTGCCCAATTCACATGTGAAAACGACATCGTCGCCTTCTTGGGAGGCCTCCTCTAGCATATCCGATTCTAGCGCCGAGTTGGCGGGGTTAGGCCGATTCGATGCCGATGGATGGGAGGACATCAATGAGGGTTTTGGGGAGGCAAATCCATTAATGGGGTATTGGAATATGGACAGCCCGGAGGTTAGTGTGTGTAGTAGGAGTGAGGGTTCGGTGAGTAAGAGGTTCAAGGTTTCTTCTTCTGTGGTGGTGCCTCCGACTTTCAGTATTATTAATAGCTCTCACCCCTTGTAAAATTATTAATTGAAAGTGATTTTCATATTGTACTAAAGAATTGTTAGGCGTTACATTAAAAAATCAAATTAAATAAACAAATATTGACAAACTGTTTAAAATAAAATCTCTACTATAAACCTTCCAAAATAAACTAGCATTGAACGCTTCTAATTTTACTTCGATCGGTACACTATGCTCCTCTCCCTTATATATTGGATATATATTTGGCTCATCAAAAGATGGTACAACGTATTTGTAAACTCCATTTTTTTTAATAAATTCCTCTCTCTGTTCTTCAAATATCAAATTCTCTCTTTGAAATGAGAGAGAATTTATGTCAATTAGGAAGATTAGGAACCCTCTTCATTTTTTAAGATAAAAAGAATACAGTTCGTACTTTTATTGTGCGCACAAGGATTTTCAACTGACTGGTAGTATCGCTAGAGCGCCTAAAATTTTCTAAACTTTAACTAGATAGAAATTAATAAACAATGGTGTTGCTTATGGTGTTCCTAGTCCTGCTTAGCGTGGAGTTGTTTTGGTTCCTTGGAATTTTAAGCCACATTGGTCTATTCTATACATTATCTCTCGACCATTACTTTGACCATTTCTCATGTTTATCGTGAAGGGAACTTAGTCGTTATTAATTGTCAACTTTTGTTGTTGAACTATCAGATGAACAATTTGGTGGACTTCTTCAGAGTTTTATTCTCAATTGATTGGTTGAGGCATGACAAGACTTCCAAATTGCATATTTGTGTGAGGGAATGGACTTTAATTTGGATGCCATTAGACTCCTAAAGACTTGACTGTCCTTGTACTTTTTTTTTTCTCTCTCTTTCAAATTTTGTCTTCTGGGTTTTTCAAGAAGATAGGCTGTTGACAAGACCTTTCTTAATTTTTGAATCGAGGAAGTAGATCACTTGAATGCTTTTTTATTTGCATTTTCTAGGAGCATTTTTGCTTCTTTTTCTTTCGTTGACTTTATTGTTTTTGGCTTTTGCACTATGTGGATATGTTAATATTTATAGTCTTAACTTTTTTTTCTTTTTTATATTTTTAAAATTTGAGTGGTGGATTTTATATGGATGTGGTAAGATTTATCGCCGTATGTAATAGGGATTTTTTTCCACTTTGATATTTGTTATCCCCTCTCTTCATTTACTTAAAAAAAAGAAAAAAAAAAAAAAAACAAGAGAGACAGAGTGCAAGGAGAGAAAGAGAAAGAAATAAAACCTAAACGATAAAAGGAGAAGATATATCGAAATCAAAACATGGGAATTTTAAGCGTTGCATATTATGATAAGATATGCAAACACATTATTAATTATGCGTATGTGTCATGTGTGTATATTGAAGGTTTGAGAAGTGATCAGCCACAAATTAGGGCCTCAGAGCTGGTTTGGTGTACCGGGTGCTGACTCTTTTCAGGGAAAAAACCCAAGAATAAATGTACAGGAAAAGCAAGAGGGAGGGAGATGGATGGAATAACAAGGAGAGATTTATATAATGATCAAATTTGTTTGCTATAACCTATACGCAACAATGTGCTAACGTCGGGTTAATTAAGGATTATTTTTTTACATACACGTTATTGGGAAAATAGTATGCAGTAAAAATTAAAAAAAAATTTATACCAAAGTATTTTTCAAAACACAAGTTTGACGCTATATGTATAAATTAACCAAATTTTACCAATCTTTTAATGCTAAAGAGCTCCTTGCAATCTGTGAAGAGAAAGACGTTCCAAAAGAGCATCAATCAACTAGTCTTCTTTGCTATTCTCTATCCATAATCGGAGTATGTGTGTGCACATCTCATACAGCCTTTTTCCAGTGACTCTCCTTCGAACCAATCAAGAAACACCTAGAACTAAGGTTCGTGATTTGTGAACAGTAGCTTTTCATGGGAGTTACAAAGACTCACAGTATAGAGTATTTACTCTTGATCTCTTAATTAATCTAAATAACTTATGAGTCTCACTCTCTATTTATAAAGGTTGGCCCCAAAGGTTAGTCCTTATCAAATAAAGCCTCAAAATTCAAATCTAGATTAATATCTAATAAAATTGCGTAAAAACTCGTGATCAGATTATCGTTCGATCGGTAGGCCGATCTACCGCAGTCCGAACTCCTAAGAATCTCTGGTGAAAAATAAAAGATTCATAGGGATTATTTATCGTAAGTTTGATAGGCCAATCTTTAGGTTCGGCCTGCTGATAGAGCACAGGGATCATTTCTTGTAAGTTCGACAGGCTAGTCTTTAGGTTTGGCCTGCCGAACTTACTCTATCGGCACGCCAAACTTGAAGACTGGCCTGCCGAACTTGCAATAAATGATCCCTGTGAATCTTTTATTTTCCACTAGAGATTCTTAGAATAAAGCCTCAATTTTAATTCAAATAATCAAATAACCTAATAAAAAAGTTATCTAATTAAAACAACAATATCTAGATAATCTCTAGGAAAATAAATATTATTGATAATTCAACAAGTTTATCTTAAATTAATTTTTCACAAAATTAACTCAACTGATAAACAGACATGAATTATCTGATCCTATCGAATTGCAACCAATCTAATAATTTAACATAAGTCACCAATTTATTAGAAAAGTACGTCGTATCATTATAGGATTTATTATGAGCTAACAAAGAGGACCTGATGGACCTATATAGTTTAAGTTCCTGATAATTATGAAACCTAATATCCTAGATATATATTTCATAATTATCAACTCTAACACTAGTCTACTAAAAGCTTAGAGCTGCACTCTTGAACTATATAGAAATACGAAGCCCAAATAGCTAAGTCTCCCTGACGTATCATAATGTGTCGTATCCCTTTAGGATTATCCATAATCAGCTTAAGGATAAATTATGTCTTACCTTCCCAATTATTTTTCTCTTACATTCCATTATCTTATTAATCGAAAACTTACTATCCAATGACAATATAGCATTTGGTTACACTTATGTATCCAAATGGTTGAGCGCTCTAGTTTTCCAATGACAGGATAACGCATATAAAAGGATATCATTGACTCCTAAAAAGGAGCTATGGATTCCATATCTATGAATAACAAGTCTATGCTATCAAGAGTCATGTCTCCAATGTACCAAAATGCATACCATCATAAAATATGGATGTTACCCTTTGGTACATCAAAAGATATAAGTCAAGACAACGGACCTACTATTCATCTCAAGATTAAGATACAACACATATGATTGTCTAAAGTGAATTGATTTGCCGAGATATAATTATTAATCTAAATCAATTACACTTTATGTCCTGATCTAATACATCGTCACCTATAACAATACAACAATGTTTCTATTCATGGAGTCCACCTCCGATGGCCAAGACAAACCATCTCTCATTAGGGATAGATAATATAAAAATCTTTGTATGAATAAAGGGCCCAACTTTATTCCCTTGATTGCGGATCTTATGCTTTAGACCGTCACCTGTAGAATCATGTCTTCTGCATAATCTGTCCATCATATATCTGATTCTAAAGGCATAGACCGACAATCTCAGGCTTTTGTTTGCTTATCATACATTCAACAAATATGAAAGTAAAGAGGATAGCAATTTGATATATGAATAATAAATAAACTCTTTGTTAATAAAAATATCTCAAAAAACATATTACATTTTTACTCCTTAGGGTATACATGACTAACACATGCATGCTTTGGGATGCATGTTTATAGATAAATGACACATATAGTGATACAAAGTCCGATAGACAATGATCACCTTGTTTGTTCCCAAACAAGAAAATAAAAGAAATTTAAAAAATAAAAGAAAAAACTCACCGTTTATTTTGATGAAAATAATTGCTCAAACTTTTGACCGTAGCGTCAACTATATTATTAAGTAGATACATTGGCGTCCTAATCAACACTTTCTCATTCTAACTCCACAATTTTAAGCATAAAATTACAGTACTAAAACTAATCTCTTAATAATATCGTGTTTAGAACCCTGTTCAAAGTTTAGGCAAAAAAAAAAAAAAGAAAGAAAACCTAGAAACCAAATCTTAAGACACCCTAAAGACTCCTAGCTTCCTATATACATGCTAAGCAACCCCTGCACCCCCACCACAAGCCAACAGTTTGACCCATCAGTGTTACAATTCTTAATTCTAGATATTCATAACTGTAGAACCCTATAATAACAATATCATAGTTCTAGAATCATATCTTGCTAGATTATCAAGATACTAAATTAAAGAATAAATACCCATATCCATGGAACCAACTACTGGTACTTTTGTGGAATTACTATGATGATAAATAAACAGGTAATTGTCTTCCTTAATCAAATCATCTCAGTTTTTCATTGGGTTCTTTCTCTTCTTGATAGGGAGAGGAGAAGGCTATATAATGACTTGATGTCTTAGAGACTATAACCTATAATGCCTTTATATACTTTTCTACTAGGGTCCTATTAAACTTAATTGAGTCAGTATTGGGTATCTACTCATTAAACCCATACCTGGTTAGAAGCCTAAGGGCTTCCAGAAATAAATCACTTAAAAATAGCCTATTATAATTAAATAGCTATAATATAATTGTTATATTTAATATGTTGCCCACAAAATATGGGAAACAAAATTTCCCAACAACTAGGCCACCCTCCCTTCCCACACAAGCCCTTCACCATCACCCACAACGAACATTTCTTATGTCTAACCTACTTGACCAAATTAAGATAGAGTATAACTAGTTTTCTTTTTTGTGTTGAGAACACAACATATGTGTATTAAAATAATTGATTTTTAGATAATGAAATAGTTATGGCACTACTACAAACTGGGCCTTCCATGACGGTTTTAAACTGTCGTGGAAAACTTTCACGACGATTAAAAAACTGTCATGAAAACCTCAATGTGGTACAAAATCGAGTTTTTATGATGGTTTTTTACCGTCGTGAAACATCCAAATAGGCACCAAATTTATGTGTTTTGGGGACCTCTATCACAACGGTTTTTTATAGAAACTGTCATAAAAATGACAATTTTACACGACAGTTTTTCAAAAAACCATCATGAGAAGTTATGTTTTCACAATGGTTTTTTGAAAAACCGTCATGGAAACTTGGTATATGACAACCTTATACAACAGTTTTTTTGTAAAAACCGTCGTGTAATGTAGTGGAATATTAGTCATGCAAAAAAAAAATGCCTAAATTTCTGATTTCCCACAAGATGGCCAGTCTTGTGTGTTTCTATTACTACGAGGCCTTGATTACATACAAAAAATGATGTATATTGAATTACAAGGTATTTACAAGATTATTTACATTTGAACTATTTTGCATAACCATTTATCTACTATCTCTATTTAAATTCATCATACCTATTTACAAATTGTACACACTCAATTCTAACTTTATTTATATCTATATGTATATAAAATTCCTTTTTTGCTAGGGCTTGTATATCCCCCATGAAACGTAGAATAAAAAACCACACTCTACATTTCCTTGTTGTCTTAGACACTTACATTTGGAATATAGTGTTCTGTTTGGTCAGAATGTTACGCCGCTTCCCACTTGAAGTTTTCAAAGGTTAAGCATCCTAACAATGTATCATGATTAAATGAATTAATAAACAAAATTATGTAATACTTAACATAGTTAATTTTATAAGAAAATTTGATACTTACAATCTTGTGAGTGATACGAAATCATCATGTGGTGGGTATCCGAGCGGATCAAACCAACATATTAGTCCTCGCATTGTGAAACAAGTGCCAACATCCAATGTTCTCTAATATTTTATAGCACAAAGAATAATTTTCCCTTCGGTGCTTAAGCTAATAGATAAAAGAGTGACGTGGCGCGCTCTCTAAAATCACTCTATAGGTCTCTTGAACACTTGAAATAATTACTAAAGATATGATGCCGAAACTATGCTTCTTGCCTTAAGGTTCACAATATTCCACTAAAACAATGAAAAACAATGCACTCAATTATTTAAAAGCACCTTACAACTCAACTTAGATTTAAAAAAGTAAGAATAAAGGATAGAGCTATTACCTAGGGTACACCATTATACAGTTTGCCCTGATTTGATCAAAGGCGATAACGTAGTAAATGTCTTCATACCTCACATAGATAGGCAATTCATTGTCAGTGATTATTTATGGTATCGGGCACTAAATCATCAACCTATCACGTATGAAAGAATGCACATACAAAGCCAACTACATAAATTCTAGAGTCATTGAATAGAAGTTAAATGCAGGCAGTGGCTCATTTGCAATGGGTTGTTCTTATTCTTGTTCTACCTTAAGTTGTGATTGTCTTACTTTTGTAGAACTTTTCTTTTTTTGGCATTTATTTCCCTGTAGATCTTATGAAACGTGGCTAGACACTCGACTCGTTTTCATCGTTGTAATGACTTCAATTAACCTCTTTGGCCATGCAATGAAGCTTTCGGTGGCTTCACCTATGGTTGTTGCTTCAAATGTTCGAACAGGCAATTTAGTTGTTCTAACTCTAATAGTAATGATGCTAATGCACATGTTTTCATTCCCTAAGAGTCTTCCATGGACTGTATTAATTGGAAGACTCTCCATCCCTGTCTTCCTAAGCGCAACAAGTGCACACCCACCATAAATTCTATTGTCAACAAAGAGCCTGCATTCTTGATGTTATTCAAGCTCTTGACGATGCGGTGACAATTAGACTTGTAGAGCTTGTGGAGCTTCTGCTACATTGTCAGGAGGGTTACAATTAGCCTTGAAACTGTTACGTTGTGAGATGCTCTCATTTGTTGGTCTGGCACGTCCTTGGGAAATGTACTCAGTCACAAGACTTCGTAATTCTACAATTTCCATCTACATCTTCGACTTTTTTTTAGAATTACATATAGACCTATCACTAACTATTATTATTATTATTATCATTATTATTATTATTATTATTAGTGAAAACATATAATTACATCATAATTATTTATTTCTTAGAAATGGACAAAGTAAATAATTACCAGAGGGCGATGGGATCGGCTTCAACAAGCTTCGATGGGTGACGAACTTTGACGGGCAACGGGCAACAAGCTTCAATGGGTGACAGGCTTCGACGGGGTTCAACGGGTGATGGGCTTCAATGGTGATGGGTTTTAATGATGACGAGAGGGCGATAGGCTTCAACGGCGACGGGCGGGCAAGAGGCTTCGACAGCAATGAGGGAGAGAGAGTTTGAGAGAGAGAGAGTTTGAATGTGGATGGGGGCACGCAAGATATTTCGATCGTGTGAAATATAAAGCCCTAGGGCCCACATTACAAGATGGTTTTTTAAAAAGCCATCGTGAAATATTAATTTTTACGATAGTTTTTTGTCTAAAAACACCAATTTCAAAAGTTTTTTACCTCTGTCCAGGGTGGCCAGTCCATGTGTTATGCATCCGATGGCCTAGAGTTTTTACTTTTTGCTGTTTTTATCACAAATATTACTATAAATAGTTATCTTTTACCTTAAAAAAAGATAAAAAAAAAACAAAATAAAGAAATACATTGAAATAAATTGACGTAAATTTATTTACAAATGCTCATTTTTCCTCTCTTTTTTTCATTGGTTCCTCGATACATATACATTCCACATCTTCACGAAGCAAGTGTGAAACATCATCTTCAAAATCATAAATCTCTTCAACTAATGGCAAGTCCTTTGTGAACGAAGGGATGTCCATGGAATTTTTAGCAACTTCTTCTTTGTCAATAACTACTCTTGGCTTCATCGAGATGACTAGGGAAAATTCTAAATCTTAGGGATCTGTTGTGTAAAAAACTTCGATTTCTTGTGATGCCTTAATGAAGAGATCATTCTTGTATCATAATCTTCTAAAGCAACCATATGATGCTACCATTATTGGTCTTAACATAGTTATTGTTGGCCCACTTGCACTTAAAAAGTGCTATGCACAATCCTCTATGATCAAGTTCCTAAATATCTTCAATAAAACCAAAGTAGTTCATGGTCCCATATACCAAATTGTTGTCCTTGGCAGAGGAAATATGCATAGCTTTGGCACGGAGAGTCACACCGCTATTTTAGACAAGATGCTTCTCATCGCTTTCATGAGTATAGAAAGTGTAACCATAGCCAAAAGGTCCGGTTGTGTTCATCTTGCAACACTTCTCATTTCTTGTGCTTTTTGGGTTCGCTTTTTTTAATTCTTTCATGCGCACCTCAATTAAAGGCTCCACTTCATTAGCATTGTGCAAGACACAAAGACACGATTGCTCCTACTCCCCTCGATTTACCAAGGAAGGATTGCTAATTGATAGTCCCATAGCCTCAATGTTTATTGTCTTTAGCACTCCAATTGCTTCCACATTAGAAAAGTACCTGGAGTAAAATTCAAGCGATTCTTTAGCTATGTAACTTGCTACAATATATCCGTTCGGCCTATTTCGGTACTTCACATAACCCTTTAAAACCTTTATATGCTTTTCAAATAGATACATCTATCTCAAATAAACCAATCCACATAACTTAACTTCACGTACTAAGTGCACCATTAGATGAATCATGATGTGCCAGTGGAAAATACTTCTTAAGCATGCATAAGGTTTGCACCAAATCTGATTGTAGTGAATCTAGCATAAGTGAATCAATTACCTTGGAGCATATTAAATTAAAGAACAAGCACAACTTAGTAATTGTAAATCTCACATCCTTTGTTAGAATTCCTTGCAACGCAAGTGGTAGTAATTGTTGCATCAACACATAACAATCATGTGTTTTCATGCCAATAAGTTTCAAATCCTTCACTGACACAAACTTTTTAAAGTTCGAAGAATAACTGTCTGACACTTTCAACGAAGCAAGCCATTCATAAAGCTTTCTCTTTTCCGCTCTTTATAACATATGCTTCATTGAAGGTAAGTACGGTTCCCTCTTTTCTCGAGAAACAAATTAGGCCTAATCTCTATTTTCATGAGATCCAACCGTGCTTTTTTATCATCTTTAGTCTTGCACGGAATGTCAATCAACGTGCTGACTATTGATTCACAAAAGTTTTTCTCAATATGCGTAGCCTCCAAGCAATGACAAGCAAAAAGTGTCTCCAATATGGAAGATCAAAAAAGATTGACCTCTTTTTTCATGGTCTATCTATCGACAGTTCGTCCCTACCTCACTTTCTCTTCCTAAATATCACTTTTATATCTTTTACCATTTGAAATATTTGTTCACCCGTCAAAGGATGAGGAAGGTTTCTTTCTTTGATGTTGCCATCAAGGGCTTTCTTTTATTTGCAGTAACAATGATCTCTTGGCAACCATCTTCTATGACCAAGAAAAATGGTTTTCTTACCATTCTTCAACCGTTTGTGAGACGTTTTCTTTATACAAATAGAACAACCAATAGAATTCTTCATCAAATAATGAGATAAATTGCTATATGTGGGGAAGTTATCAATTGTCCATATCAACATTGCATAGAGTGTGAACGTCTCTTCTCGGTAAGTATCTCTAACTTCGATTCTATTTTTCCACAATTTTTTTAGGTCATCGATTAATGATGCCAAGTAAACATCAATGTTATTCCTCAGTTGGTGAGGACCAGAAATCAATAAAGACAATAATAAAAACTTCAATTCATGTACATTTTTGGAGAGATATTGTAGTTAACAAGCCAAATGCTATGACTACTACTCATTTTACTATGTAGGTTCATTCCATCCATCAACAAAGCGAAATGTATATTTTTTGAATCTACATTAAACTCGGGATGATCAGCTTCCACAGTATTCCATTGTGGTGAATCTATGGGATGTCTAAGCATACCATCATCGATTGGTTTGTTATGATGCCATGTCAAATTCTTGGCATGTTTTGTGTTTCTGAATAACGCCTCAAATGTGGTACCAGTGAAATGTACTATAACACCTTTGTCAGCACTCTATTCTTACCATCTTTTGGCTCCTTTCTTTTCTTTCACCTTGACTGTTGACAAACTAGACAATAATTATTGTCCTCATACTCATTCCTATAAAGAATATAATCATTTTCGTAAGCATTAATTTTCTCATACTCTATTCCCAAAGTGCTCAAAGTCTTATTAGCCTCATACATACTAATTGGTAATTTATTACCCTCTGATACAAGCCTTCTTAGAAATTCCAAAAGCTTTGTGAAACTAAAATTTAACCACCCACCCGAAGCTTTCAAATTCCATAATCCAACTAAAGTGGACAATTTAGTGAAATTGGTATACTCTTCATACACGGGTGCCTTGGTATCATTCATCATTGTCTCAAACAAATCTGAATGGTGTAAGAAGTGTTCTTTCAAATCATTGACCATGTTAAACATATTGTTGTGATCATCCATATTATCTTCCACAATAGCTCCATTTTCTTTACTTACTAAAGTTGGATTGAACTTAGACTTACCATGAAAATGCCACATTTAGTAACTACTTATAATTCCAGTTGCTTGTCGGGCTCATGGTAAGTAGTCTAAGGGAACAACAATGGCCAGTTGCTTGTCGGGCTCAACGCTACCTTGGTTCACGTGAGTGTCACAATAGTGTAGTAGGGTTACAGCTGGGGGTGGGCGATGACATTCTATGGGTGGAGGGGATGTAATATCTAAGAAATTACGCGCAAAATTTAAGGGTTATCTTGAGTAATATTAATATAAGTCTCACAGAGATTATTGTTTAATTCCAATTTTATGACAAATTTCATAAGAGTAAATACAAGATTTATATGATTAAAAAAATTATGCCATAATCTCAAGTGAAGTACAAATTAAATAAAGATGAGAGTTAGTTGATTGGCAAGGAAAAATGAGTTAGAGCATTTAATTATTGTAGAATGAGTTGCAACAAATTAAAGAGATAGAAATATAGTAAAAGAAAAATACTGTATGAAAAATTATATAGTATAGGAATTAAGCAGTACTATAAGAATTATGCAGTATAAAAAATATACAGCATGGAAACTATACATCATTAGAATAATACAATACAAAGAATATACTGATAAAGTTAAGCAGTATATAAATTATACTAATAAAGTTAAGTAGTATGGAAGTAATACTGCATAAAGTTAAACAGTATAAAAATTATACTGCATAAAGCTAAGCAGTAAAGGAATTTTACCGTGTGGTAGTATAGAAAAACAAAGTGGTAGTATAGGAAAAATATTACGTAATATAAATTTAGACTGTTAAAAAGTTGATATGGGACCCACAAGGACACCCCAAAGATTGAAAAATTTCCACATCTCCTCTATGAAAACCAGTTTTGACAAGTGAATGGAGGGCAAAGATTCATTGCATTTTAGTCCTTGTTATTAGTTCTATAAATACCTAAAAGTATTTTTGAAAGAAAAGTTTGCTCATTTCATTAAAAATTCTCTTTATTCCCACTCATGAAATCCGCCCCTCTTATACCCATTTTCTCTTAAATATTTTGATGGAAACAACTTTAAATCAAGCTTAAAAGCAATGATAAGCACTCTAGAGCAAGGAACAACAATTTTAAAGGTAAAAATCCAAGCTTTATTCTATGTGTTTTAGTGTTTTCCCTTGTAGTTTTGAATGGGTTTTGACGGGTTTTGTTATAGTTTTTATCAAAGAGTATTAGAAGAGTTTCAAGAACCAAAGAGGAAGATCAAAAAGCTTGGAGAAAACTCTACCCTAGACTTGAAAGTTTATGTTTTTAAGCATGCATACTGACTGTTTGATGTAAGTTATAGGTTATGGCATGAAATAAAAACACTGTAGTATGGTTAGATTATGTGTTATGTGAATGGTTGTATAGTTGGTTGGTTAAAAATTAGGGTTTTGTGCTAAAAAGAGAAAGATTGTTAAACTTTGTCAAAATATAAAGTTTTGTAAAAAAAATGGGTTTTTGATAAACTTAGAGGCCAAATTATTTTTCACCTAAATTACAAGATTTATTGGAAAGTTAAGATGGACAATTTTTATGAGAAAATTTCCTAAAATTCTAATTGGATCAAGTTGAAAAATATTGATTTCGATTTTGGCCATACTAAAAATGGGTCCAAACTCCATAAAAATGAATGATTTTGGGAGAATTTAAAACACAAATGTTGTAGATCTCTCCCAAATTGTTAAACTTCATAAATTGTTCATCAAAATTTAGCACGAATTTTAAGTTATGAGTTTTTTGAGATTTAATCACAAAATTTCGAAATGATAAAATGAGAAAAATGCTTCTAAATTGTTTGATTTTGACTAAGGAGCTTTTGTAAGTTTTTGTCCTTAAGAAAAACTAGAAATTTTGGTATAATATGGTTATTTTTGGTTATAGAGGCAAAAGTGCTGGAAATTTGTGTTTCGAGCCAAAACTGTAAAATCATATGAAACTAAATTTTTTAGGTTGCAAAGCTATTTTTTGCACTGTTATGAGAATATGAGCAATTATATAATTTTAAGTGAAAAGAATATGTGATCTTAAAGCCCACTAAGGGTAAAATCATCATGTTTTTATTAAACCGCTAAAACAGACCCCGAGCCCTCTAAATGAGCAAAACGCTCTTAGATGAAAAATGTTCCCTATTACGTTAAGTAATAAAATCATCAAGTAAGATGTGAAATTTAATCATTAAACAAACTAGCTAATCCATAAAGAAAGAAACCTATGGCGTACTCGGATAATTTCTAATTGTCGGGTGTCGTTTGAATAGGACACGAAGCCAACTAATAAAAAGAAAAAAATTACATAAAAATGCTAGAGGGATATTTAGGTAAGTCTCATACCTCACCTATGGCATGAAGAAAATGATTTTCAAATGCTTTGAATATATTTGAATTATGTTTGCATTTATTATGTGTAATGTTTTAAAGTTCAAGTCATAATTTACAATGTCTTTGCAATTGTTATGTTTAATGTTTTAGACATTAAGTTATGTCATACAGTATGCTTGCTAAGATTACAAGATTGGTAATCTAAACCCACAAGGTAAGATAAAAGAGTGTTGTATCATCTTCTCAACCCAAGGGAAGATTCATATTAAGTTATGTTACGGTATTGGTGTTCGATGGTCAAACGCATTTGGTACATACACTTAGGCCCATGGTTCAAGTAAGATAAGAATAATGATAAAATGTTCACAATTGAGCATAAATGGAATCATGTATTATGATATTGCTTGCATTACTTTTAAGAAATTTTTTTTACGACTAATGTTTATGTGAAATATTTTACAAGAAATATGCATATGAAGAACGTTTTATGAAAAACATTTATGAGAAATGTTTCATAAAAGATGTTTTATGACAAAATTTTTAAGAGGAAGGTTTTGTGAGAAATGTTTTAAGTGTTTTGTGAGATATGTTTAAACTTACTAAGCGAAAGCTCATTACAAGTTTCTTTATGCTATAGGTAGTACTATAAGAGACCAGTATGGCTGGTTATTGAGCTAGGTATTGCGGTGAAATAGATGCAATGTTTGGGCTATGGATACCGCTACAAAAGTTTTTTGTTATTTTAAGAAGAAGTTTTCATAGTATAAAAAGTTGTTTTAAAAAGTTTTATGAAAGTAAATATTTACTTAACGACTTTTAAAAAAAACATATTTTGGATGATTTAAACCAAGGTTTGAATTATGTTTCAATTTATGTTACAATGAAAGTTACAACAGTTTTAAGTATGTTTTAAGAAAAAAATTACTCCTTATTTTCTTATTAGTATGTAAGATTAAGATTAAGAAATGATGTTTAAGCAAGTTTAAGTAATAGCTCAAAATGCTAGGTCATTACAGGGGTGTTCTTTGGCTATGAAAATTGATTAGGGATTCTGTTTTAGGGTCTACAAGTATGAGAGAGATGATAAGAGGATAAGAGGATGAAAAAGACCTAGTTTTATGAAAAAAAATGTTCATAATTTATCTTGAGCATTTTAGTCTTTGCATAGGAAAAAAATAATATGATAGGCACTAAATTTAATAACATCCAAAATTAGGTGTGTGTTCTCTTTTTGCTCCATTTTTAAAACAGGTGTTTTGCAAAATCATTTCTAACTAAAACGTTTTATTGCTATAGTGTAAAGATCTTACATGCTATAGTAATAAAAAAAAGTAAGCTATAGTATAAAGCTCTCACATGCTACAGTTTTCAGTTCAAAAGTTTTAGTTCCAACCATATTTTTCAAACTCCCTGTAAGAGTTCCAAGAGTGTTCTATCAAAAAAACAAAGAATGAAAATCATATCACAACTTTATAAATACTTCAAAAATCAATTTGGCAATTTAACTTAATCATTTTAATATCTATGGAATCTAAAATGAGATATTTGAATTTCTCTAAGATCAAAGAGGTTGAATATAGTTCTTGTAGAGGGTGAATTCTATAATTAGATTTGTTTAGGGGCCAATGGCCACTCTTGGGAATCGATCGGGTGAAAATTAGTTGCTTGGCTTTAAGTTGACATACAATGAGAACAAACATAAAATGCAATAAAAATAAATAGACACACTTATTTATCGTGGCTTGTCTTTGAAAAAGAGGCTATATCTATTATAGGGCCTCAGGGTTTCACTATATGATGAATTAGTACAAAATTCGAGATGATAGAGAATGGGGGAGAGAGGGAGTGGATTTAGTGAGAGTGGAGAAAGAGTAGATGTTGAGAGTACAATGTGTGAAAGTCTTGGGATCAATCTTATATTTATAAAGGACAAATTCAACTTTTTAATTGTTTGATTCTAGAGCTAATTCTAAGTTAACTAAGAAAAAAGACAACTCCCTTATATTTTATCAGTTGACTTTCCCATTTGCTTGTTTCCCTATTTGGCTTGAGGTTGTTTCCACTACAAGATTGATATGATTCTTGCCTTTACTTGTAGATTTGGTTGATTTAGTCTTCCTGGGATCCAAGAATGATCTTTGAATGATTTGTTCCATATGGGCCTTGGTGATCTTCAATCGATTATTAGCTATAGTAAACTTGCCATCTCCAATCGATCTAGCCAATCGACTTCCTCTAGTTGATTCTTCTACGTGGTCAGCTGACACATATACAATGGAGATTGTGGTGCTATTTTTACACCCAACTGTGAGCCTCCATTCAATAGTCGATAAGAATTGACTATAGGAGTGACATGTCGACTTGTCAGCTTCCTTGAGTCTTCAGGGGGCATTGGCATTTGGGTCTTCTTCTAGCATCCTTTGATCTTTTCGGAAGGTTCTAAAATGGTTGAATGAATGTGTTTCCGGGAATGACGCCACTTGAGTGAAACATCCACATGGCATTTCCTTCCAGGTGTTCTCAATAGCAATTGGACGTGGTAGACGATGTGCTACAGGTGTCTGAATTTCTAGGCACATATTCTTATGTTTTGAAATGATTGTTTCTGCCCAAATTGATCTAGGCCGGTGGAATAGTTTAATCCTTAACCATTGCGGTGCTCCTTCCTTATTCTCCATTGCTGCTAAGTTATATTGAAGAGCTTTCTAGGTATTTCTTCTTTGCTTTCTCTTTATTTGCTTTCATTTTTTTGCATTTTGCTTGCTTAGGACCCTTAGTTCGTGTTATTTTGCTTCCAAATTTCCTCTCCCTATGAGTCGATTTAGGTCTCAAGCCCTTCTTTTGTTGAGTTCTAGGAACCAAAGAGAAAAAAGAAAAAGGGTGAAAGGAAAGGGAAAATAAATTAGTTTTGCTTATTCTTTGATCATGAGCCTATTTGACAACACAAAGAAGGTTCCTAAGAAGCAGCCTGAAGGAGTTGATAAGTTGTTGGATGCAAAGGGCGTGTCTAGCGAGGGAGGGCTGCAAGTCGACGCATTGACTGGTGAGGTGCCTGTTGCAGTCAACTATGAGAACAAGCCCCTAACTAAAGCTTGATTTGATGAAACCTCCGCATTTTTTGCTTTCTTTATTTGTAGCTTTCTTTGCATTGACTTCTAAAGGTTAAGACAATATTTTGCTCGATCATAGTGACTTTGGACTATTTTGTAATGACTTTTAGGATTGTTTGCTTGTTACTTTTTTTTTTCTTAACATGCTTGACATTTTATGATTTATGCTTTCCATGCTACCCTTTGATTCCTTAGAATCTGTTTTGTGCTTAGTATTTGCATCTTTAGCTTGCTTATGTCCACCTTGCATGATTATTGGAAACTTTAGAAACCAACTAATAGGCTGAAAAGCCTTTATAATGTTTGTTCGACTGATTTTCTAAGCTTTCATGAATCGTATGGTGGCATAAGTGATTATTGCTTCATTCGAATGGCTCAAAACCAATGTCAACTAAAGAGCCATCTTAATAGCTTTCGTTGACTTGTGAGTCAGTTTGTCTTGTTTTTGCTTTCATAGTTTCCGCTAACTCATAAGTGGAGTCATAGTTTTTATATGGGCTTTCGTTTACAACCCTTTAGTCCTCCCCAAGTCTTACGCCTATTTTTTATAAATCAACTAAGACTTAAGAGGTTCAAAGTTGCTTGGAGGGAAGATAGTTAAACATATTGAGATCCTAGTATAGTAGCTGCATTGACTTAGAGTCGGCATAAACCAAGAGTCCCGCATCAACTTGGAGGTTGTCGTTGACATGTCAAGTCGACATCAACTAGCTATTGGCATCAACCTAAAGATCAAAAAGTCATATGACCTTGGAAGGTCGGGTGCCTGATCTGTATGAACCATCATCCAATATCAGGGCTTTTGCATAGTAAGCGGATGTTCCTATAGCTTCGTCTCACACGTTTGTTGCCCTGTGAAGAAACATTTTGTAGAGATGGCATGCCTAGAGGCCCCTCATATCTTAGGATTGGCCAGATCCTGATCAGGTATGCCATTTGTTTGTGCGAGACCCCACATGCTGGAGGGAATAAATAAGGATAGGTGTCTTATGGTAGTTTTAGTATAATATATAGTCTATGCACCTTAATAGTCTACCCTGTTTTGTCTAGCTTCCATTTTTTCCCCTATTTGCAAGAAAAAAAAAAGTATGCACATGTAATAGCTTTCTTGTTCGTGTGCTTGTCTATTTCGAGTCAGCAAGCAAGGATAGTGATGCTTGTTGATCGACTGACCATATGAACTTTTGACTAGTCACTATATTTTTTAGTTAATTGGACCCCTTTTTCCTTGAGTCGAATGCAAGTTCGGGCTAGTTGATAAGTTGCATTCTAAGTTGTTTTCCTAAAAGATGGAGCAAATAGGAGGAACATAGGATTTTAAGTAGCCGAGCTAAACCCACTTATAGTTACATAAGCTGCATACATACCTATGGATAGAGATCAAGCTCGAGTGTGGTTTAATTTTGCAATCCTATGTCCATTCGTATTGGTAACTAAATTTATGAATAAGATATATTAAGTAGTCGAACAACTTGAATCGTAAAGACAGAGCAATAAGGATAAAGTTGTAGTCAAGTTGATCCGGAGGTGAACTTCTCTGATTGCAATCATCTTCAATTAGGTGTAATATTTGTAAAGATGAATTACATCCCATGGGCACAGTATTAAGTTGCTATTGAGTTCTTCCAGGTGATGTGCTTTTGGTCTCTACTCATACCTTTCGTGGCTAAATTCTTCTAATGGCCTCTCAATCGACTTGGCCCTACCGACTAGGTCTGCTGTCCATTAAAATTTGAGTTTTTCTTATTCTAGTGATATTCTCGATTTGTTCCAGGTCAATGGGACCTTAAGCACATGTCAATGCCTCCACAATAGTCTTCGATCACTTGCTACATTTTTCTTTCAAGAAAGTTGACCTAGGGAGAAGTCCCTTTTTGACTGTAAACAAAGCAATCAAATCATGCAATTAGGTATCTCCTCGAGGGCTTTACTAAAAACGCTTGATGTAATCCTTCAACAACTTGCCAGGTTGCTAAATAACTGTGCATGATTCCTTAAATGACAATCTGTGATTGATATAGGTTGAATAGCTATCTAGAAACATCTTGCTAATATGCTCGAATGAGCCAATGGAAGCCGGTTCCAATTAGCGAAACCATTTCAAGGCAAACCACCTTAAGGCATTAGGAAAAAGCTTACACATTATTGTATCTCGTGACTCCTTTGAGAGGTTAGTTCCAAACATCAATTGTTGAAATTAGACCACTTATTCATAGGGATCAGTTGTGCCATCAAACTTTGAGAAAGTGAGAGTGTGGAATTGGGTGTATATCCACGTCCACTACCACCTGAGTGAAAGAATATTGCTCCCTTTCTTCCAACAATTCATCATATGATGCCAGGTCTCCCATAGCTTACAACATTCGTCTCTCTATAACTTTCACCTCATCAGCAATAGTTTTCTTAAGATCAAGTGCTTCAGTCGCCATGGTGATGTCTTGACTGGTCACAACTAGTTGCATGGTCTGCAGGTCAGTGCCAATCATGTTGACCGTGTTAGCCAACCTGCAGACTGTGTTAGCACCAACGGTCACGTTTGTATGTGGTGGTATTACCTACGAGGCAAGAGGTGGCATTCAATGGATTAAGCTCTATGGCATCCGAGAAGAGCCTCCTTACATGATTCCTATAATCAGGGATATGAGCTAGTTGAAGTGGTTATCTAGTCACCTACAAATCTTTGTTTTTTTGGTTACCAACTATGTAATCTGCTTACTGCTTAAGAATGGCGGCCAGCATACGGTCATTAGCAGTTTGTCATTAGCAATATGAGAAGGGGATTTAGATAGAGAAAGTTGAGAGAGAATAGATGTCTAGAGTACAATTTGTGAAAGTCATGGGATCAATCCCATATTCATAGAGAACAAATTCGGCTTCCTAATTGTCTGATTCTAGAGCTGATTTTAAGTTGACTAAGGAAAAGGTAACTTCCTTATCGGTTTCTAATTAACTTTCCTGTTTGCCTATTTTCTTATTAGGCTTAATGTTGCTTCTTCTCCAAGATACATGATTCTTGTTTTATTTGTAGATTTGGTTGATTTCGATTTCGTGAGATCCAAGAATTATTTTTTCTTGATTTATTCCAAATGGGCTCTGCTGGTCTTCAGTCGATTATTAGCCTACAGTTCGGGGTGTTCGCGGGAGGTTTGGGTGATTTTTTTCTCTAAACCATTGACCAAACCAAAAATAAATTTTATTTTTGGATGATTTGGGTGGTTTGACTTTTTTTATAAAACCAAACCAAATCACTCATAAGCAGTTTGAGCGGTTTGCTTTGGATGGTTTGTGCTTAAGATTAAAATTTATTTAATATTTAACAGAAATATAAAATTCTAAACATTTACCCTTCAAGGTTTTAATATAAACCAAGAATCAAACTAAAAAGTTACAAGAACACAAATTAAAATTCATCAATTACTAACTAAAAGGTCAAAAAAACAATTAAATAACATGAGACAACAAAATTAAACTTTAAGCTTAAATTGAAGCTTTCTACTGGTGTTGATTCTTTTCCTACTAATATTCTTAATTGACATCATGGTGAGTTGGGCCAACGACAATGTGGCAGCGATGGTATAGCAAGTAGGCTCGTGGCGGTGCAGATTGAAGACATTAGTCGTTGGATAGGGGAGGCTAGGAGTCCATTTCGTGAATTAGTCTTAGTTGTATATATAAGTTCTTTAATTTGATTTTGTTTTTCTGGATGCTAATGATGAGTGATTGGATAGATGTAATTATAAAGTGTAGAAAGGTCCATCTTATATGGGTAGAATTTCTTGTAATTAGCAATGAAAAATACAAATAATAAAAATTCTTATATAAAAAATATTTTAAAAATAACATGGGCTAATTAGGTGGCCGATTTAGAAGTTCAAATCACTAACCAAACCACCTAAAATATTTATGCAAAAAACCACCAACACCATCCAAAATTAAAAGAAAAACAACTAGTTTGGTTCGATTTGGTGGAATTAGGTAGTTTAGGTGGATTAACGGATTTTCTGAACATCCCTACCTATAGTTAACTCACCATCTTCAGTTGATCTAGCAGTTAACTTCCTCTAGTCGATTATTCCAAATACGGTGGAGATCGTGGTGCTATTTATACCCCCAACAATTCTCAAAAACAAAAAGAAAATGAAGATGTCATTTGTTTATCTTTTCAACACTCTTCAAACACTAAGTTAAATTTTATTCTCAATTTCACATTATGCTATAGGTTGGGGAGAGAGTTACTTTGTGAAGCTAGGTGTTTGTCCTAAAGTTCACTCCCAATCCCACTTTAGCCCTTAGCATTTAAGAAGTTCTACTTTGATTTCAAATCTATTACTTTGTTTTAGTTTTTATCCTTTCATTATTTAGGTGTTAAATATTTAACTAAAAATTCTTGTAATGTTCCACTTTCATCCCTAATCATTACTTTGTTTCACTTTTGGTGCCTCCATTATCAAGGTGGTACTAAAGACCAAAATTGAAAAAAAATCTAAAATGAGAAACTAACTGCAACGATTTTGACACATGTGCAGCACAAAAAGTTTTATCATGTTAATATTGTTAGTTATATGATTTTTAATTTTAAAAGTAAAAAAGGGTAAGTTAAATTTTAAATGCCAGTATATTATATATACATATATTATATGCACACATGTATATATATACATACATGTAGACGTATATAATATATATGTATATAATAATTATGAAGTTTAATTGTATGATTATCCAACACAATATATAAATATACATATACATTAATCATAATGCTTAGTTTGATTATTTAAACTACTTTATTATCCAATACTTAGATATTGACATTAAAAATTGAAACTTACCTTTTTTTAAATTAAAATTCATCTAACTAACAATATTGTAAAATTGTTTTTGTTTTAATTACATACATCAAAAACGTTGTATTTAAGTTTCTCACTTCAGATTTTTTTGTTCAACTTTGATCTCTCGAAACACCTTGCTAAAAAAGGGACCAAAAGTGAAACACAATAATGGATTAGGTAGGAGTCTTCGCGAGCAGTTTAGGTGGTTTGATATCTTTTATAAAACCAAACCAAACCAAATCACTCATAAACAGTTTAGGCGATTTGTGCTTAGGTTATTTCTTTAATATTTAATAAAAATTATAAAACGCCTAAAAGTTTACACGTTAAAGTTTTAATGCATATCAAAGGTCAAACTAAAAAGTCACAACAACATGATCAACGTTCACCAATAACCAAACTAAAAAGTCATACAACTAAATAATATAAGACAACGTAATAAAGTTTTAAACTTGAATAAAAGCTTTCCGTTAGTGTCAATAAAACCTCCTGTCCTATTAATATCCTTAATCGACGCTGTGGTGAGTTGGGCTAGCAGCGGGGAGAGATGATGTGGCAATGATAGCATGCGAGTAGGCCGGATGACGCAAAGAGAAGATGGTTAGTGGATAGGGCAAGGTTAGGGTTCCATTCTATGAATTAGTTTTAATTGTATATGTTGGTTCCTTGATTTGATTTTGTTTTTCTAGATGCTGATAATGAGTGGTTAGGATAAGTGTATTTATATAGTGTGAAAAGCTGCATCTTATATTAGTATAGCGTATTGTAATGACCATTGAAAATAATAATAGTAATAATAAATATTCTAATATAAAAAATATTTTAAAAATTAAAATTATATAATATCATAGTTTAGTGGGCGGTTTGGGAATTTTGAGTCACTAACCAACTACCTAAAGTATTTGTGTAAAAAACCACTCAAACCGTTCAAAATTAAAACAAAAACCAATGGTTTGCTTTGGTTTGGTTTGGTTTGGATTGGACGGTTTTGGCGGATTAGCGGATTTTTTGAACACCTCTAAGATTAGGGGTGTTATAAAATACCTAACTAATAGAAGGACTAAAACTAAAATAAAATAATAGATTAAATACTAAAATGTGAGTTATAAAATATTAGGGACTCAAGTAAGAAAGTATGGACTATTTGTGAGATTAATCTTAGGATGCGTTTGATTTGATGAATTGACCATCAGAATGGAATGACAATTCTAAAATCTAGTCAATCCTACGTTTGGTTAGACAAATAGTCATCGGAATAGGAATTCTGACAGAATTGCTATTCCACCAATATGGTTGATGACAATTTTAAAAGTGAACCAATTTTTAATGATCATTCCATTGCACAACTAATATTAATTAATTTCTTTATCCCTAAATAATCTTTCCCAATATTCTAAAATTATTTAGATTACTATTCCATTAATAATTAAATGAAGAGGAAATTTATGTCAAACAGTTACTATTCTATTCTATTCTAATAACTAATTAAACATAATAATTGTAATTCCAATCTTAAGTACAATGTCAAATCAAACAAAAGAATAGGAATATACCATTTAATCCATTTCTATTATCTTTCCATTATATTGTTATTATTATTCCTATTCTTTTTTCTATTCTATCAAACCACAATGTCACCTTAAAATTTTCAATTGAAATAAAAAATGTTCAAATTGTCATTGTTTGAATCCATAAACCAAACAAAGCCTTGACCATTTGTGACAGGGAGCCAAATTTAAGAATCATAATCTACTATCTCATTTTTTTTTATTCGCTTAGTTGTCCCTTAATATAATTTTAACACCAAAGTAAATTGTATTATTATAATAGCGTGTTGAATAAACAAGGAAAGGATATGTTTAGAGATAGGAAAAGAAGACAACAACTCGCGACTCGAAATTTAGACCTGCCCTTGTTATTCTCCCACATAAAGTAGGCTAACTATATGGTCAAACACCACCCACACAAAACAAAAAATAATTAAACTTTCATATCTTTTTAGAGCAAAAAAAGAAAAAAAGAAAATCCTACCTCTTGCTGGTTTAGAGGAAAGGGAGAGGGAAAGCCCAAACGCCATTGTGGGATTCGTGTAAAGTAGGCTAACTATATCAATAATTTCAATCCTCTTTTCGATTTCTCTACTATTTTTTCCCTTTAATTGATTATCGTTATACGCTTTGGTAATTTCATGTTTCATTACTTTCTATTGGACCTGTTTTTCAAATTTGATTAATGTAAGTTACGCTTTAAAAATTCTTTTTATATAATAAATAAATTAATCAAATTAGTTCATGTGTATGTGTGAATCATTTGAAATAAAAAAAGGTGAAGAGAACTTAACAACGTGATTTTGTGTTACTGAATTATATGTAGACAAACGATGAGATTCGAAAACGCACATTCGTGTTTGAAGAGTTGAAGAAGAGTTATCCTTTTTTGGGCCCTTGGAGAAAATGAGGCTAATCTTTTGCGAGGACTTAGAGTTTGACTCGCACCAGAATAATATGGAACGGCTTTTTAGAAGATATGGGAATGTTAGTGTTGCAGGTGTGGAGCCAAATTAAGTAAACAATCTAGCAAAAGGAAGAAAAAGGAGAGGAAAGGCAAATTCTAGGTGTTGTAGCACCCGTGGTCAGCAAACCAGCATCGCGGCATTGGCGGAAGAGCGCTAGGGCGCTGGCAAGTGAGCGCCGTGGCACCAAGGCACTGTGCTTCACAATATTTTGTGTAATAGTCAGTATTTTAAAGGCCCAAAAAAAGGAAACTACTAGGGTTTCTAAAATAGAAGTGTTTTTCTCTTCTTTGGGGTATAAATAGACATAAGGTGGCTAGAGTTAAGTGAGAGTGGCATTATTTGGTGTGAGGCATTATTTTGTGAGGTTGAAAGCTCCATTGTTGAGAGAGAAAAATTTGCACAGAGGGTGCTAGATAGAAGAAAGATTTGGGAAACATTATTTAAGAGTGTGTGATAAATTTCTCTTGTAATCTATAATCTCCTTCATCATAGTGAAATCTACAACGGCGGAAACAAAACGTAGTCTTAAATTTGAATGAACTTGTATAAAAATTTGGTGTCTCTCTTTTCTGCTTTTCTCTAATTTTTTTCTGCAATTATTTGTTATTGTGATTTTTAGAATTAGGAGGTGCCTAATTCCCTAATAACTAGTATCAGAGCGGAGGTTTGGATCAAGAATGATGACGGGAGAAGAAGGTTTAGCAGCCGGTATCACCAAATTTGATGGTTCGGACTTTTCCTATTGGAGAATGTAAATGGAAGACTACCTCTATAGCAAGAAACTACACTTGCCCTTTGGTAATAAGCCTGAAGGCATGAAGGATAAGGAGTGGACTTTCCTTGATAGATAGGTATTGGGTGTGATCTGTTTGACCCTATCAAAGAACGTGGCCCATAATGGTACAAAGGAAAATACTACAGTAAGGATGATGAAGGCTTTGCCAAACATGTGTGAAAAGCCTTCGACCAGTAACAAGGTACACCTCATGAAGAAACTCTTTAATTTAAAAATGCCTAAAGGTGCCTTGGTGGTAAAGCATCTAAATAATTTCAACACCGTTCTGAATCAATTGGTCTAAGTAGAGATTAAATTTGATGATGAGATCAATGCCCTAATCCTCTTGGCCTTGTTACCGAATAGTTAGGAACCTATGAGGGTGGCCATTACCAATTCAATTGGAAATGAAAAAATGAAGTCTGTTGATATCAGAAACTCTATTCTGGCAGAAGAAGTTCGTAGGAAGGATTTAGGTGAAGCTTCTACATCGAACTCAACCCTTAATGTTGATAATTGGGGCAGGAAATTTGAGAGGCATTCCAATAGGGATAATGGCAAGAGAGGTAAGTCGAGGAATGGGAGAAGCAAGTCAAGGAACGGTAGGATTATGGAGTGTTAGAATTGTGGAAGGACCAGCCACTTGAAAAAGAATTGCAGGGCTCCAAGGAAGAATGAAGACAAGAACAATGACGCTACAAACATCGTTACTGAAGAGGCATAGGATGCCTTACTCTTGTCTGTCGACAATTCCCTTGATTCGTGGGTGATAGATTCAGGAGCATCATTCCATACTACTTCACATCATCATGTCTTGGAGAATTATGTTGTTGAAAATCATGGTAAGGTTTACCTTACAGATGGTGAACCTTTAGACATTGTTGGCATTGGGGATGCCAGTTTGAAAATGCATAATAGGTCTTTGTAGAAGATTCAGAAGGTGAGACATGTACCTAAATTGATGCACAATTTGATTTCAGTAGGGCAACTGGATGACGAAGGACATAATGTGACCTTCAGTTGTGGAGGTTGGAAAGTCACAAAGGAAGCAATGGTTGTTGCTCAGGGACGCAAAGCTGAAACTCTCTACATTTGTTAATACCGAGCTATGGCATCATAGGCTCAGTTACATGAGTGAGAAAGGAATGAAGGTGCTTCACTGTAAAGGAAAACTGTTGATCGCAGTTTATGTGAAGCCTGCATCTTTGGCAAACAAAAGCTAGTTCACACTAATGTGTGGGGACCTTCGATGGTGACTTCCCTTGGTGGCGCTAATTACTATGTGATGTTTATTGATGACGCAAGTAGGAAGGTATGGGTTTACTTTTTGAAAAACAAATCTGATGTCTTTGATGCTTTCAAGAAATGGAGAGCTATGGTGGAGAACGAGACAGGTTTGAAGGTGAACTGCTTGTAGTCTGACAATGGGAGAGAGTATTTAGATGATAACTTCAAGCGGTACTGTGCTGAGAATGGACTAAGATGAAAAAAAAAACCATTCTAGGGAAACCACAACAGAATGGTGCAGCTGAGAAGATGAATAGGACTCCAAACAAGCGTGCTAGAAGCATAAGGTTACATGCGGGGCTGCCAAAGTCGTTTTGGGCTGAGGCAATTAATACAACAGCTTATCTAATCAACAGAAGTCCATTCACACCATTGAAGTTCAAGCTATAGGAAGAAGTCTGGAGTGTTAAGGTTGATCTCTTTTACTTAAGAGTATTCGGGTGTGTTTCCTATGTTCATATTGATCATTCTACTAGAAGTAAACTTGATGCAAAGTCAAAGAAGTGTTTTCTAGTTGGCTATGATGGACTTGAGTTCGGTTATCGTTTTTGGGATGACCAAAATCAGAAGATTTTCAGGAGCAAGGGTGTGATCTTCAATGAAGGTGTTCTATATAAGAACAAAGATAGCAGTGACTCTAGAAGTTCAGGTTTTGAAGTTAAGAAACCTGAGGTGATTCCATTGAAGGATCTCCTTGAAATGGAGGTGCAAAATCCAGAGGATGAAGACCAAGAAAACATAGCTCTAGAAGAAAACCAAAGTACTCTTATAACTTCAGTCAAGAGATCTAGCAGGACCATCAGACTGTCGTAGAGATACTCCCTTTCTTTGCATTATATTTTGTTGACCGACAGAGGTGAACCAAAAAGTTATGTTGAAGCTGTGCAAGCTAAAGATTCGATCAAGTGGGAGTTAGCCATGAGGGATGAGATGGATTCCTTAAAGTCCAATCAGACATGGCAACTGACAAAGTTACCATAAGGCAAAAAGGCCTTACTTAATAAATGGGTATACCAGATAAAAGATGAAAGTGATGGCAGCAAACGGTACAAGGCAAGGCTAGTGATAAAAGGCTTTCAGCAAAAAGAGAGCATCGACTTTAATGAGATTTTTCTCTGGTGGTGAAATTAACCACGATTAGAATGGTACATGCTCTAGTGGCAAATGAAGACTTGTTCTTGGAACAGTTGGATATTAAGACGGCCTTTCTCCATGGTGATTTGGAAGAGAATTTGGTGTGCAAACTTCAAAAGAGCTTGTATGGCCTTAAACAAGCTCCCAAGCAGTGGTATAAGCTGTTTGACGGTTTTATGTACAGCAATGGTTTCTTGAGGTGTTAGGGAGATCACTATTGTTATGTGTAGGATTTTGATGACTCCTATATTATATTGTTGCTGTATGTCGATGACATGCTGATAGCAGGTGGTTGCAAACAAGAGATTGACAAGCTGAAGAAGGAGCTGTCTAAGGAGTTTACAATGAAGAATTTGGGTGCTGTAAAACAAATCCTTGGGATGAGAATAACGAAGAACAGTAATGGTCTGAAACTATCACAAGAAGAATATGTTGAAAAGGTGCTTAATAGATTCAACATGAGTAATGCGAAGCCTGTAAGTACTCCTTTAGCTAGTCACTTCAAGTTATCAAAGGAGCAATCACTGACCACGGAGCAGGAGCGAGACCACATGGCCAAGGTGCCTTATGCTTCAGCAATAGGCAGTCTCATGTATGCCATAGTTTGTACCAAACTGGACATTGCACATGCAGTGAGAGTTGTGAATAGGTACATGAGCAATCCAGGCAAGCAGCATTGGGAGGCAGTGAAGTGGATTGTCAGATATCTTAGAGGTATTGTAAGTTTAGCTTTGTGTTTCAAGAAGTCAGACTTGGGATTACAGGGTTATGTAGATGCTGACATGGTTGGAGACATTGGTGGCAGAAAGAGTACCACCGGTTATGTTTATACTTTGGGTGGCATAGCAGTTAGTTGGGTGTCGAAGCTACAAAAGATAGTTGCACTCTCTACAACAGAAGCAAAGTATGTAGCAATAACAGAAGCGAGCAAGGAGATGATTTGGCTGCAATCATTTCTAGAAGAACTGAGTCACAAGTCGAAAAGGAGTGTGTTACACAGTGACAGTCAGAGCGTCATTCACTTGGCAAAAAATCCTATATTTCATGCTAGGACGAAGCATATGCAGTTGTGGTATCACTTCATCAGGTCGGCTTTGGAAGATGGAGTGTTAAAGCTCGAGAAGGTTCTTAGGAGTCAGAATCCAATAGATATCTCACCAAGACGATTCCGATTGAGAAACTAAAGTTGTGCGCAACTTCAGTTGGACTTCTCCGTGAGGCGTGAGAAGTTGTTGCCACTGCAGTTAGAGACATGGTGATTAATTAGTCTCCAAGTGGGAGATTTTTGTAGGTGTGGCGCCAAATCAAGTCAACAACTCAGCAAAAGGAAGAAAAAAGAGAGAAAAGGCAGATTCTAGGCACTGTAGTGCCAAGGTTGGTCACCGCAGCGCCCGTGGGCAGCAAACCAGCATCGCGGCATTGGTAGAAGAGAGTCGCGGCGCCGGCAGGTGAGTGCCATAGCGCTCGAAACGAGCACTACGGCGCCAAGGCACTATGTTGCGCAATATTTTTTGTAGTAGTCAGTATTTTAAAGGCCCAAAAAAGGAAACTACTAGGGTTTTCTAAAATAGAAGTGGTTTTCTCTTCTTTGGGGTATAAATAGACATAAGGTGGCTCGGGTTGAGTGAGAGTGGCATTATTTTGTGTGAGGCATTATTTTGTGAGGTTGAGAACTCTATTGTTAAGAAAGAAAAATTTCCACAAAGGGTGCTAGATAGAAGAGAGATTTGGGAAACATTATTTGAGAGAGTGTGATAAATTTCTCTTGTAATCTGTAATCTCTTTCATCATAGTAAAATCTGTAGCAGCAAAAACATGACGTAGTCTCGAATTTAGATGAACTTGTTTAAAAATTTAGTGTCTCTCTTTTCTTCTTTTCTTTAATTTCTTTTCTGCAATTATTCTGTGGCATCTGGCTCAGGCGTACTCCCTTAAGCCTCCATAGGACCCACCTTGCGGGGCCTCCGGACTTATGGCTCTTATTGGTAGACCATCCCTGTGCCGCCCACTCATCCATACTATTCCCTCTGGGGCCCTTTGGCCCCTCAAGGTAGCTCAATTGGTACTTGAGATGGAAATAAGAATCTCTTAAGGGAGGTTTGAGGTTCAAACCCGAGGGACACGAAAGAAAAACCCTGAGGGGCCAAAGGGGACAATACGGATGAGTGGGCGGCACAGGGATGGTCTACCAATAAGAGCCGTAAGTCCGGGGGCTCCATAAGGTGGGTCCTATGGAGGCTTGAGGGAGTACGCCTGGGCCGGACGCCACATATTCGTTCTTGTGATCCTTATAATTAGGAGATGCCTAATTCTCCAACAGTTGAGAGGGTGGATATGAAGTCTGGTAAGTTGTTGTTGTTATTATTATTATTATTTAGTCTTTTTGGTGCATTACAAGTAATTCAATTGCTTATTACTTGATACAAGGCCTGATTTTGGTGTCCTTGTATTTGTTGGGTCCACATTTGATGATCAAACTTCATTTTCCGTTGGTTAAGTTGTTTGTGGATTTCTTAGCTATTGCATTAAGTTGAAAAGTTTGCAAGTCCGATCTGGAAATCGTTGCATTTGAGCTTATATATACCCAGTACAGATTATATGAATTGGTGGTGTTCAAGTTCCTGCTGTCTAGCAAAGCATCCGGGATGGACCCTTTCAGATCAATGGAGTACTTAAAGTTCGCTGTGTTGCTTCAAGGACTCACCATTTTCGAGTGTAAGTTCCCCACATAAAAGCAGACTTGCAAAGGGCCTCGGAAACAATTCAGAGTTCAAAAATTTGAGAGTTTCATATTATGTTGAGTCAGAGTGGGGTTCCGAAAGAACAAATATTGTGTACAACCATTGAAAATTTCTCATATGAGACATAACTTGTTGACCCTTCTAACTATTAGCAAATAATAACAATAATGATCTGGTTAACGTATATTGATCCCTATTATTTGTATGGAGATTATTTGATGCCTTGCCACTTTGGGAAGGGTTGGTCACAAGAGTTTGGAACTAATTTTTGATAGATACGGGAAAGGGGTTGTAATATCTTCTTGCTACAGAAGCAAAAACCCTTTCTCTTGGACGTAGAATTTGAGTGCATCTAAAATATCGTATAGATTTTCTCTTTCTAAGAAGAGATATGGAAAAAAATTATTGGGTGGTTTAGGGGAAAAAGTACCAGCTATTTTAGCTATTTTACAAGGGGGCCAATAAGTTATTCTCTATGTATTTCGTTTTAAATGGCTGTATATGTTGTTTCTTAAGAGAAACAGGTTTTTTATGAGATGTAAACCCCCACGCTCAACAATTTCCTTGGCGCAGGATTACTTGGAACGTCCATGTTCCGCTCGGATGGGCGTGCTTCTCTGCATCTCTTTTCTAGCATGTGCCCAGGCTTCATCTTCTTATATTTTCCCAGAGGATTAGTCTGATCTGCCTTAGTTCTGCCATACTTCATTCCCTCGGACACCATTGCTTTTTCATTCCTCATGACTTTTGCTCAGTGTCCAATTTCCGACATGTTTCAACATAGTAACATCATGATATTGCAGCCAGTGGCAGGTGTTGTGTTACTTTCTAACAGTACATTTTTAGAAGTCAAGATTTCCTCATATATAAGATGTGCCCCGCATTTTTTTTTCGGTTTGAAAATTTGTTTAGGTGATTGAGGATTTCCTGCACTATTGTCTAAGCTTCCTTGTTTTATAGGATTTGCTTTTGTCTACATAGAGGATGAGCGACATACTGAGCACGCAATTAGAAGACTTGACAGGACGGAATTTGGTAGAAAGGGGTGCCGACTTCAAGTGGAATGGACTAAAGTAAGCGGGTAAGTTATAATTATCGGAGCAACGCTGTTTTTTTTTTTTTTTTTTTTGGAGAAAAAAAATTGATAGCAGTAACATGCATACGTTAAACTAGCTTCAGTTCATGCATCGTGCCCCCATTCTCCCCTAGCCAGTAGCCAGAAACTCATGAACTGGCAGCAATCAAAATCATGCTTTAAGGTCTGAGCCATGAATTGGTTCCCGTATGAATCCTATTGAAAATTACATCCTATGATGTGTTGGCGATTCCCATCTCTTCCGCTCTTGGACTCCTCCACTTTATCTATTTATGACTGTAAGCTGACACTCTTGAATGTTCATTAAAGAGTCAATTGATGTGTATTTTTACTTATATTCTTCAGATAATAGGAGTAAACTTACTGAGAAGGATTCTTTGTAGTATCATGAGGAAAAGTTTTATATTTGTATTATTTCGTTGAGTATTTATCTAGTTCCATAAAATTTATGGCTTGCAGCAAGAACGTGGGAGAAGGTCTAGAGATTCAAGATCTTCAGTCAGCAGTAGACCATCAAAAACCTTGTTTGTCATTAATTTTGATCCAGTTCATACCAGGACAAGAGATCTGGAGAGGCACTGTGACCAATATGGGAAAATATTGAATGTAAGGATTAGAAGGAACTTGGCCTTTGTTCAGCTTGAATCACAGGATGATGCTACCAAGGCGCTAGATGGAACGAACATGAGGTTGTACTTTCCTGTTTCAAATTTTTCTATATAGCCCTGATTAAAAATTAGGGTTTAAGTTATACTAATGAAATCACTTGTCAATTCAGAAAAATCCTAATTTTAAATAATTTTATGGTAGAATTTTTGAAGCTCCATAACGCCACTTTCTCTTATTAGTTTATGGATCTTATAATTATTAGACCATGAAATTTTAATCTATTTTTGTATTTCAGCAAGTTAATGGATCGAGTTATTTCCGTCGAATATGCTGTTTGTGACGATGACAATTGAAGAAACGGGCACCTTCCCAAGCGAAGAGACCGTGATGTAGCCCCCGACAGGAGCTATTATGGTGGCAATGGGCGATCCCGTAGTCCACGCCGAAGAGATAGGGATAGTCCTGACTACGGCCATGGATCTCATCCAATTTCAAGATCCCAACCGAGAGGAAGTCCCGGTTATGATAGAGCCACGAGTCCGGTTGATGATCGATACGACAGGAAAGAGAGCGACCACTTGTTTTAGTATTCTGAGGACATCTTCAAAATACAGCTGTTTAATGCATGAAATGAAATGAAAACCCTCTCTCTTTGAATTAACATCAGAAGACAAAACAAACCCGTAAGCTGTAACGATCTACTTGTAAATAACAGTGATCGTTGTAGTTTAATTCTTGATTGTTTGTCATTTGCAATAATTACAAACCCTACTTCTTTTGCTGAAATGCAGCCCTTTACCACTATCACTAGGAGGGAAGAATCCTATTCCATGTAACATGATAAAGCTTCATTATGGTGCTTGGTAGGTTTTATATTTTGTGGTTGACGACATTCTAAAATCTTGGTTGTTTGACTTCTTGTTAGTAAGCCTCAACTCTCAGTCTCGGATGATGCATTTGAATTTTAGGGCTCGTTTGTTTTGAGAATTTTTTATATTTTTTAGACTGAAATTTGGATTCGAGTATTAGAATCCTTTATATACGTGTTTGTTTTCTCCAAAATCCAAATCCTTTAAGAATCAAGAATCCAAGTTTTCTAAATTTTGACTCTCCTCTTAATTTTTTATACTCGAATATCTTTGCTACAGCAAAAACTAAAATTCTCTCTCCTATATTTGAGGAAAAAAAATTATAACATCTTTATTTGTTATCCAATTAAGATGATTCTTTTTTCACTGTGTTGCTAGTGAAGAAATGAATAAATTAAGATCTATATTGTATATTTTTTAGGATTATTAACATTAAAATTTTATTAGATTGGTTGATAGATCAAAAACTATTTTCACTATCTCTCCAAACACAAATTTCAATTATATTTAATACTCAGATTAAAGCTTAAATACACATCTAAACGTTAATTCGGATACCAATTCAAATCACTAACTCAAATCCTAATTCAAATCATACCAACTCAAATCAAAGCACTAATTTGAATCTATTTACTAAATGGACCCTTAGTACCCTTAGTGTGCTTTTAAATCTATGAGTAGCCAGCCTTGTTTTTGGAGCTTTAGTTCGTTTTGGAGATGTGGATTTCTTGATTTTGGAACTTGGTTATGGTTTGGCGTGATAAATATTAATTCGGATAACAATTTAAATCACTAACTCAAATCTTAATTCAAATCATACCAACTCAAATTAAATTACTAATTTGAATCTATTTACTAAACAGACCCTTAGTGTGCTTTTAAATCTATGAGTAGCCAGCCTTGTTTCTGGAGCTTTAGTTCGTTTCGGAGATGTGGATTTCTTGATCGTGGAACTTGGCTATGGTTTGGCGTGATAACCGTGATTTGCACTTGCTTTGTTTTGTTTTTTAATTCCTGAAAAGTCTTCTTCTGGGAACTCCAGCAAAAACTGCAAAAGAAAATAATAAAGTAGACTTTTTTCTTCCTGCCCTTTTTGGATTTGCCAAATGCGAGTTTGCTTTTGGCAATTTCCACACTCAAGGCTTATTGGGTTCTGTTTTCGGAGCCACAAGAAAGTTTAGTGCATTGTATCACTGTATCACCCTGTCCTTTGTCTGAAATTTGATGTGGTTTTAAATTTTGAAAGGCCCAAGGATCTGTAGGTTTTGAATACGATTAGGCAGTTATAGGGCTTCTTGAGTAGATTTGTGAATGGCATTTGTAGACTTAAAAGGCTGTTTGTTTTGATCCTTTTTTTTTTTACTCAATAAACTTAAATTTAAATTTAAATATTAATAATTTTTTAAATATGTATTTGTTTTTTTTAAAATTTAAATTCTTTAAGTATCAAAAATTTAAATTTTTAGAATTCTGATTCTCTCTAAACTTTTGATACTCAAATATCTCTGCTATAATAAAAAACTAGAATTCTCTCTCCTATATTTGAGGAAAAAATCGTAACTTTTTTATTTGATATCCAATTTAAATTATTCTTTTTTCATTATGTTCTTAGTGAAGAGAGGAATAAATTAAGACCCATATTGCATATTTTTAAGATCATTAATATTAAGATTTTATTAGATTTGTTAATAAATCAAAAATTATTTTCACTACCTCTCCAAACACAAATTCTAATCTTATTTCATACTCAGATTAAAACTTAAATATACATCCAAATGCCAATTAAGATAATAACTCAAATCTTAATTCAAATAACACTAATTCAAATCAAATCACTTAATTCGAATCCATTTACTAAACGGACCTTTAAAGTATGTTACTAAAGTCGTTTATTTTGTATACACTTTTAGCCTGTTTGGAAATATAGTTTTAACTATAGCGTGTTTGGCTTTGAACTATTTTGCTATAACATTCACTCGGAAAAAATTAAATTTTGTGATAAAAAATACCGTAGCAATTTTATATATAATTATATTCTTATAGTTTTAAGTGTGTTTCTAAACAGGTTACTTTTATTGGAAGTTATGATGTATTTTCTTTTTGAATTTGGATATGTATTTTTTTAAAAGAGTAAATCTAGTGAATAACCCATATGTTTTTTTTTTTTTCCTTTTTTTTGTTTTTTGGAAAGTGAAATAGATAGGAACTAGTCAAAACCCATTACAAAAAACAAAGAAAAGGTGTAATGAGTAGAATAGTTTCAATTTCGAATTTTGTTCTCTAAAGTATGTCAAGTATTTATGGCCATTGATATAGTTCACTTTCAAATAATGCTGTGTGCCTGTATCGTTTCAGCAAAATGATATATGTTGTGTCTAAAAATGCTAAACAAACGATTTATTAGAAAATAAAAATATTAAATTGAAAAGACGGGGCAGAGAAATATTTATTACGCATCATATAAATAGAGAAGCGAAGAGAAAGTGGCAAGAGTTTTGGCATGAAAATTCCTTTCTTGCTGTTTTTATTTTTTAAAAAAAAGAATGAAACAAAATCATAAAAGTAATTAAAAAAAGAAAAAAAAAAAGTAACAATTCTATTTAACTCTATTAGTTATAATATGTTATTAACAAAAATAAATAATATCTGATTTAAAAAAATACTATATATTAAACTGATTTTATAATTTTATAAATAACAAATATATAATTTAAAAAAATATCGAAAAAGCATAGCCGACAGGCAACAGCGTCGCGTCCAGGCCACGCAAAGCAGAAATCCCACGCGTCTCGGTTGACTCGTCCCGAACGCAACTCTCGAATCTCTATCACTCACCACGAGGCGCTGTCTCTGCTTATTTTTTATTTTTTATTTCCATCATACGTGCATACCTCTCGCAGCCATTTCACATTTTAAAGCAAACAATATTTCTCAACTACATCAGTTTACCTTGCCTTAAGCTTACAAAAAGTAAAATGCCCCTAAAAGAAGACAAAAAGAAGAAAAATGGGCCTTTGTCTTTGTCTTTTTGTTTTTTGTTTTTATGCTGGTGGGTTGAGTTAATAGTCTTACTTCTACGTTAAAAAAATAGTTTTACTTCTACGATTTTCAAACGATCCTTGACAGCATTAGTCCACGTCTCCTCAATTTACTAACAAAGTAAATGGTGTAAAACAAAGAAGCAAAAAGTGCATTTGTCTTTCTTTTTTGTCTTTTTATGCTAGTGGATTTGAGTTGGATAGTGGATGCAATTTGAACAGAGCAATAGCAGTGCAAGTTTCTATCCTTGATCATTGATCGAGTCCTGGTAACTATTGGGCCGTTTTTGTTTGACTGGTTAAGTCCAGTTACACACAGTTTAAACAACTATGACAGTTTTAAATTGATATTTGATAAAATATTTAATTTGAACTAAACTAGTAGTTCAAGCTAAGTTAAACTATTTAACTTAAAATTCAAATCTCTCTTCATTTCATTTCGAACTAATATTAAATAGTAATTTTACTCCCAAATATATGTATTTACAACTTAGCATTTTTGTTTCGTATTATTTTTTAATTAAATAAATTTTTTTACATGTTTCATGCTTATTCTTTAATTAAATCATTTTTTATGCTTTAAACTAAAGTTATCAATACTCATCTAAACATAAATTTAAATTAAATATCTAATATAAATTAACATTTTAACTGTACATTTAAAAGTTAGTTTGAATTACTGTTATAGCTACAAAATTTGAATTTTTATGTTCAAACCATAAAGTTTAAATTAGTACAATTCGAACTAGCTAATCAAATGAGGGGTAAAGATTTAAAAGTAGAAGAATTAGGCCGTTTTCAAACGTAGTTCAAACTTTAAAAGTTGGCTTCAAATTTAAATTTTGTAAAAAAAATATTAAAAATATGAGTTTAAATTATAATTTTATAATTTGAATTATATTCCCAAATAAGGTAAACAATATGTGGTCGATTTTGATGACAATGCAACATCAAAACTAGGTTTTTATTAAAAAAATAAAAAGCCAAAAGCTATGTGTGATTTAACGGAAGGAAAAAGCTTCGTGTACAGAATATAAATTATGGCCCTTATCATTTTGATGTACTTGTACTTTTTCTGTCCCCTATTATCATCTGAGCTGTATTGTTAAAAAAAATAGTGTTGCATGATGATGATTTTGAAGCGGTAGGATTGTATACATTAAATTAAAATTTGAATTCAAAATATCCATTAATAAATCATATGCCATCATTTTGGGTTCTAAAATAAATGCATGTAACGGGAATCAAACTTCATAGAATACAATAAAGTGGTTCCTTTCATATTTAAATCATTACAATTGAAAATTGAGAAAGCAAAGAAAATTAACTCTCGAGGTGTGCATGAGCCATTGTGCACAAAATCATTCATTGGTTGAAATATATTAAAAATAACAAAAAAAAGTATTGTTCTAACAACCCCACATAATCAATGTTGGAACCCTCCAATATTTTATCGAAAATTTGAAATTAGGACGAGAAAGATGGTGGTCACTGGCAGATTTGAAATTGCAATTTATTAAATACAATATTTCAATTCAAAAATAAATTGTAAAAATAAAAAAAAAATAAGAACAGTTTGGAGAACCCATCCTTACATGAGCTGTCTCCAATTCAAAAAAAGGAAGATCCATACATGGTATATGGGATGATGGACCAAACACACATCAATGGCAAATTTGAATTTTGACAACAAGGTTAGGGAAATATCCGTAATTTTACCAGCGAGTGCTTTACCAATGATCAGTCGTTCTCACACGTGGGAAGTTTTTGGACCATTAAAAACACTGCCTCGAAAGGTAGCAACCTGTCTGCAACTCACTCGTGGCAAAACTTCCACGTCAGCATCTTTTGAAGAAAAATATATTCACATTCAAATATTCTTAACGGTCGGATCTTCTTCACACTCTGGTAATGACAGCCGTACGATCCTCAATCATGTTCGACCTTTAACGCTCGCTGTCCGAAACATAAGCACTTTCCTTTTCTCTCCAAAACAGTAAAATAATCCATTGTTATTTATTTCTTATTTTTTATTTTCGTTTACAGAGAATGTAAAGGGACAGAGGAAGAGAGAGACCGACATTGCTTCCATTTAGACAGAGAAAGAGAGAGAGATAGAGAGAGAGAGAGAGAGAGAGAGAGAGTTTGAAGTTTGAATTACAAATGTGATTGTCTTCCTTACTGCTTCCTTTGTCTGTGTCTGTTTTGTGTTGGGAGTTCGAATAGCTTAACTGGGGTTTCTCGTATTTTACGAGTTTGATTGAAAGATTTATGTTTTCCCCTTTCTCGCTGTGTTTGTGTCTGTTTTTGGATTGGAAAAACTATAATAGCTTCTGGGTATTCTCTGATTCTTAGAAAACTTGCTGATTTTGGAATCATTGGTCATGACTTGGTTTGCAAGTTTATGGAAATGAAGAGATTTTTGAAGCTCAATTCTTTTTCCCTGATCACTGATACTTAAAGTGAGAGAGAAAGGAGTTTCGTGATCAAGCTTACTAGTTTGCTTTTCACTGAGAAAAAGCACAAGTTTCTCGTATCTGATTCGTAAAGGTTGGTGCTTGACAACTTTTTTTCCTTTTAATCACTCTTCTGCTTCGTAATATGAATAAAGTGATTTTCTTTTTCTTTCCTTTTCTATTTATTCCCCTTTAAACTTATTATTCATTCTAATCAAAGGTTTTTAACTGGGTGTGAATTTTATTTTTTTAACGATAGAGTTGAGGAGGGAGAAAACAATGGAGGGGTCAACGTCGGATGGTTGTTAACAATGGAGCCCTTTTAAATGACAATAAAATTTTAATCGAAATTTTGAGGTATTTTTCGTACTTAATTTGTTATTGCCTTTTGAATTTTCTTTGAGAAAATTAATTGTGGGGGTTGGTCCATCTTGGGAAAAATTTGAGTACACTCTTATTTATACGTCTGTAGAAAGAGACTTCCAAGTCCTACTCCTATCTTTTCTTCAAAGGAAAGTCTCTCTCTTCTCTCTTTCTCGTTCTTCTTAACCAGATAGCTTTAATCTCTCTCTCTCTCTCTCTCTAGGGACATAATTGGCAATATACCATAAGAATGTTACTTTGCCTATCTCTCTCATAAAATCTTGACCGTTGGATTTTGATCAAGATCTAGTCTTATATATATACACACACACATATCACACCTCCATTGTTGAAAAGTAAAGCTGTAGCCTGTAGTTTACCTATATATCCCGAGAACAGAAAATGGACAATTGGTTTTGCAGTGTTTGTTAAAGGGCATATTCGGTATTGCACAAGTATGGCCGACGGGCTTCTCAGTTGGTGAAGCACTTATTAAGCCGTTAAAAGTAGCTTCTTTCATCGTCATCACCGATAACTTTATATTCCTAAACTCCAATTATATGTTTATTTATTTATTTCTACGTTCATTTTTCGTTTGGCATTAAATAAATGATCACTTGCAAAAAAGCAACATAATTAAGAAAGGACCAATGTGGGTCATCTTTTAGGTACTTCGATCTTGTTGGTCGGCTCTTGTTTTTCAGCAAATAAGCATCGTGTGATTTGCACAAGATTCTCGAAGTTCTTGTTGTGCCCAATTGTCTCTCTTTCTCTCTCTCTTTTTTTTTTTAATGCTTATTTATATACAAATATTGAATTCCAACCATATTTTGTTTTTGTTACTATTATTATTATTATTGTTGTGAGTTTTATAGTTGCAACTGCTCCACTTGTCTTTTAGTCTTCTATATTACCAACTAAATATCATTCTCAGAAAAGTTTTTGGTTTTCTTCAAATTTCAGTTGGCATAGCTTTCTGGCAACCAATTTTATGACATCAAAACCATGGTGGAAGATAGTGGAAAGGAGGTTTTGGTTGATACCTTGTCAGCTGAAGAATGGTTATCACGCGCACAAGAGCTGATCCCCTGGGCATTGTCCAAGGCTAAAGAGGTTAAGGGATTTCCCGGCCGATGGAAGATGATAATTTCGAAGTTGGAGCAGATCCCGTCGCGGTTATCTGACTTATCAAGCCATCCTTGTTTCTCCAAGAACGCTCTTTGCAAGGAGCAGTTGCAGGCGGTATCGAGGACGTTGAAAGAGTCGATTGAATTGGCTGAGCTCTGTGTTGAGGAGAGGTATGAAGGCAAGCTTCGGATGCAGAGCGATCTTGATGCGCTTTTGGGGAAACTTGATTTGAATTTGCGAGATTGTGGGCTTCTGATAAAAACTGGGGTGCTTGGTGAGGCCACTTTGTCGTTATCTGTTTGTGGTTCTTCTGCAGAACCTGAAGCAGCTGCTGCTCGTGGCAACTTAAGGGAACTGCTTGCTAGGCTTCAGATCGGGCACTTGGAGGCGAAACATAAAGCTCTTGACAGCCTTGTTGAGGTGATGAAAGAGGACGAGAAGAACGTGCTGGCAGTTCTAGGACGGAGCAATATTGCTGCTTTGGTCCAATTGCTTACTGCAACCTCTCCTCGTATCCGGGAGAAGACTGTGACGGTGATCTGCTCGCTTGCAGAATCTGGGAGCTGCGAGAATTGGCTTGTGTCTGAAGGTGTTCTTCCCGCTCTAGTTAGGCTTGTGGAGTCGGGAAGTGCAGTTGGAAAAGAGAAGGCCACGATTTCGCTTCAGAGGCTGTCAATGTCGTCCGAGACTGCTCGTGCAATTGTCGGCCATGGTGGAGTTCGTCCCTTAATTGAGATATGTCGAACGGGTGACTCCATCTCTCAGGCTGCTTCCGCTTGCACTTTGAAGAATATTTCCACTGTCCCTGAGGTTCGACAAGCTTTAGCCGAAGAAGGGGTCATAAGTATTATGATTAATCTCCTTGATTGTGGGATTTTGTTGGGGTCCAAAGAGTATGCAGCCGAGTGCTTGCAGAATCTCACTGCCAGCAATGACAACCTAAGAAGGTCTGTCGTCCAAGAGGGTGGAATCCGCAGCCTATTGGTGTACCTTGATGGTCCATTGCCTCAAGAATCTGCAGTTGGTGCATTGAGGAATTTGGTTGGTTCGGTTTCTATGGATGTTTTGGTTTCCCTTGGCTTCCTACCACGTTTGGTACATGTTCTTAGGTCTGGATCCCTCGGTGCACAGCAGGCTGCTGCATCAGCAATCTGCCGAGTTTGCACCTCGGCAGACACAAAGAAGATGGTGGGTGAGACTGGGTGCATTCCCTTGCTCATCAAGATGCTCGAGGCTAAGTCAAACAGCGTTAGAGAGGTTTCTGCGCAGGCAATTGCTACCCTGATAACCCTTTCGCAGAATTGCAGAGAAGTGAAGAAGGATGACAAGAGTGTACCTAATCTGGTTCAGTTGCTTGACCCTAGTCCACAGAACACGGCAAAGAAGTATGCAGTGTTTTGCCTCGCGTCGCTTTCAACGAGCAAGAAGTGCAAGAAGCTTATGATTTCTTATGGGGCAATTGGGTATCTCAAGAAGCTTACTGAGATGGAAATCCCCGGGGCTAAGAAGCTGCTTGAGCGGTTGGAAAGAGGGAGGCTCAGGAGTTTGTTCATCAGGAAATAGAGGGAAGAAAGTTGCAAAATGCAAATGTCTCTTTTGTATGATGAAAGAAAAGGTCGTCTAAATTTCCGTTGTGTTAGCTGTTTCATTGTCTATATGAAACAAAAAAGTAGCTAGTTTTAAGGACATGAAAATGAGAATGAGAAGCTTATCACTGTTCTATCACTTATTTATAAAATGTATAATATGTTTCTCTCCTCTCTTCCCAATTTTCTCTCTCCAAAAATTCTGCTTCGATCATATTCATTCCTCGTTTTATCTTTTGTTCTTGTGAAATTTTTTCTTTCTTCTATGTTCTTAGAAATTTGAAAATATAAAAGAAACAAATTTTAGAGCAAGAATCAGAAGAGTCATCTATTTTTCGGCTATTATTGATGCCCTTTTGGTTTGACTTTGAAGAATACTCTTCTTGGCAAATGAACAAATTGATCCTTATTCCTCTTGCCGACAGTGTTGCGGAACGATGATCATATGCATTAGATAAATTCCTTACCATTTGATTAGCAAAAAAAGTTACAATTTTTATTTTTATTTTTTCAAAGAAAGATGATAAAGACATTGAAATTTCGTATTTTGTCTCTAGCAAATGTGAATGCTTTACAGAGTAGAAGAACTAACGTGAAGTCATGGACGACATTGTTAGTTGCAATGTCACGCGGAGCACAGAAGTCCAACCAAACCATTATTTCTCTTATGAAATGTTCTACATCAAGCATCCATCAATATCATGCAAAATGGTAGACGAAAAATTCATTCCTCTTGGGGCAAATCTCTACAAGTTTCTCTCAAATTTTAGTCACTTTTTCAACTTGCTATTTGAGCTTTCTAAAAATTAGTTTGCGCACCTCACAAATTTTAAGAATTAACAAAAATAGTCCTTACGTCCATTAAATAAAAAAATATTGACGCCATTGACTTTAATTATCAAAAAAGAATGTCAAAAACATCAACCAATAGCAACATATGCCCAATATTTAAAGGTAAGTTTAACATCAATATAACATATGTCGAATGTGGTACCACAAATTAGCAATGCATTTGAAAGAGGGTTTTCCTATTTAAATGTCGAAATTTGACGTCAGTATATTAATTAGACACCACGTTAGAGATGATCTCACGATGGAAAAAAGAAGGCTTTAAATTCCTTCGGTCTGCTGCATTGGTGGAAGGCTCGTGGCAAGTAGTAGCAACTTGCATTCGAGATCAAGCCAACAACATGGGTTGAGCTCTGGTTTTGGTGAAAGAGACTTGAAAGTAACGAGGTAAGCGATTTAAATTGTGTTTTTGACATTGTGATCTTGTTTTAAAATTCATTGCTTCAAGGTTCCTTGAACATTTTTGATTTCATGTTGTTGTATTTTTGTTCAAAAATTAAAGAATGATGTCCACCAAGGGCGAGTATTTAATTTCAAGGTTGATGGTTCAAAATGAAAAAAAAAAAAAAAAAAAGATTTCATGATTTGAAATTGGTGAGTGGGGGATGTCAAAGTCGTTGAAGAAATGAAGACGATGCACTACAACATTAACAATGAGGAAGATGAAATTGCAGCTTTTTAAGTAGATATATTGAAGAAATGTTAAGATTTGTAAGCTAGAGTTGAGGAGAAAAATTGATTAACGGTTTTAAGATTATCCTTGATACAAATTTGAGATTTGTAAGCTAGAGTTGAGGGAAAAAAATATCGATAACGATTTTAAGATCATCTTCAATGCAAATATTAAAGTTAATATTATATTTGGTATAAAAAATATGAAAATAAGATATTTGATACGTTTAATAGCAGACTCAATAAATTTTATAGTAGGGGTATTATATAAAAAATTAGAGACAATTTTTACTGAATATGAATACATTACATATTTAATTATTCAATGGTACCACAATTATAATTTTTCCAGTACATTAAAAGCACCATTGATATTTTATGAGAATTTGAGGCTTAAACTCACTTTTTTAAAAATTTGAGTAGGGCACAATTGAAATTTTATAAGATTGTTAGGGCTAAAATTGTTTTGTTTAAAATTTAAGTGGAAACACAATTGACATTTTGATAAATTTTTCAAGATGAAACTAAGTTTTAAAAATCTGAGTGAGCACATGCGTCCCACTCAAGTGGTTATGGCTCTGCCAATAGATATGTTATTTTCATTCATACTTCAATATGTGACATAATATCAAATGTTATATTTATTTTTTGTCATGATTATTACACTTGAAAAATTGTAAAAGTAAACTTTTATCATAAATCTTAAAATATTATATATCTCAATGTTGTAATATATTAACCAATAGTACTTTAATTTAAAATTTAGCATATGCTATATTTTATGCCAAATTTATCACCGCATATGTCAAATTTTAATACTAAAAATAGCATTATGTTAGAAAATGATTTTCCTACTTAAAGGTTGTAATCAGACATTGATGTTGTAATGTTTGGAATAGTACAATAATTAGTAAGTATAAATAATTAAGGATTTTTCTATAACTACGCCATTAAGTTCATGAGGAAGTACAAGTTCAGGACATAACTACAAATTTATGTAAGAATTATGAGGAAAAAATGGTTGACTTTGGACAAGTCAATACATCCATATTCGGTTCCATAAATTAATCACTCGATCGGTCATATATAAGAGAATTTATGTATTTAAGTCATTCATTTATGCACAAAGATTCATAGAATTACAGCTTAAATTCCAAGATTCTATAATTAGATTAAACTGAGTAATATACAATATCATCAGGCATTATGAAAAACTGTAGGAATCCAGTTTAAGGTTAGAAACCTTCCATAACGCTTGGAAAATTCAAAAGTTAAAATCACGACTTAATCACAATTATAATGATGAATTTTTTAATTAACACATATTTAATAAGTCTTGGAAATGATAAGGTTTTAGTGACAAATAATATTATAGATGCACAATTTTATGTGCTCATTGCATGAAATACAAAGCAAAATATGATATAATGATATCACAATTGGTTAGTTAGAAAAATAATTATTCAATGTGCTAAACTAATATTTTATGATTTGATAACACCTCATGTTAAAGTAATGATATTTTTAAGGATCTCAATTAGAATATCTAAATTAAGATTAATTGATAAAAAGGAATCTCTAACTCAGTATAACAATACAGAATTTCTACATGATGTCAGTTTAGTAAGAGAAATTTAGATCAATAATGATCAATAGTTCAACATCATAATTTAAACATGTTGAGCGTAAGTTCATGAATGTAAGATTGATCTCAATTTTAACGAAGATCACAAGACATGATAAGAATTTTTTTAAGTTATAAGGATCATTAGAAAATTCGAGTGTTGATGATATCCTATATGGGCACATTTATTTACTTACATGTGTTAGTGATTGCATAAAGTCATAATAATAATATTATTATTAATAAGAAAAAAAATGTTAATGGTCCGAAAGCATTGCGAGCCTCTAAGGCAATGCAATATCATAAGGGGGTTAATTTTAAATCCATATGATTATTAAAGGAAGTTCAAAAGTATCCAAAAATTTGGATGTGGAACCATAAACGACCTTTTGCTATATATAGTTCAGATTTTATCCATAAAGCACTAATTGTTCTAAGTTCAGAATTTGATTGAAATTGACTTAGAAATAGTCAATTCAACTTATGAAAATTTTTATAAATTATGACCGCTATTTTTGAAATAGAATTAGAAGGCTACGATATGTTTAGATGGTGCAAGAAAATAGTTTCTGTTAAGATAAAAGGGACAGATTTATTTGAAGATGAATATAAAAAAAGTACAATGTCTTCTCATAGATGTGAGGAATTTTAGAATATTGACATATTTGAATTCTAAGCATGTTTAATAATAAGTATGAGTATAGGAGAAATACAAGGATGGATGTAAGTTTCAGTTATTAGCTTAGGGGTTCAAATTTTAAGATTAGCTAAAGATTATTTTGATCAAAGAGAATGTTTTACAAGGATAAAAGATTGAATTTTAAGATTTGATCAAAACTCTTTCATACAGATTATTACTCTTAGAAGTTTAAAGAAAAAAATGGTGAAAATAGTTGATCACCAATTTTGAAGACAAAAGTGTCATGGTTTAGTGTTTAAGAATAAAATCAAGAAATCCAAAAAATAAGTTTAGATTCATAGAAGTGATTTGATGATAGTGTAGAAATGTTTGTAAGATAAATAAACAATGGAAGAAGTAGTATTTTATTATTTATTTTGGCCAAGAATATTACAGTTTTAAAAGTATAAGTATATGTATAAAAATTTAAAATTTGCATATTAAAAATTTGATCAACCCAACACAACACAGATTAAACTTCGAGGACCCATAATAGTGTCCATAAATATAAGTGCATAAAAAGTTAGCCAATCAAAAATTAGCATTTTCTCTCTCTTTTTCTCTTTATCATTTCTCTTCTCCACTTCCAGTGTAGATTTTGGTGTCAATTTTTGACACCTCTTATATCAACGACTAGATCTCAACAAGTTGAGTTCAATGACGTGCCATGCCGATTGATAGTCTGTCAGAGTAGCCTGTACTTTGCAATCAAAGCCATGCAAACCCACTTTTTTTTGTGAGATTTCTCCATCATCCAAGCATCAATCGACTTGGTTTCGGTATCTATATTTTAGAATGATGAGAAAAATAAATCCGCACGATTTTCACCCTCAATCTTGGCTAGAAAAGCCCCATCAAAGCCATTCGTTTCCACCACCTTTTCAATGTTTGAGCTCACTGTCTCCTGTGATGGTGAGCTACACTATCGGCACCAATTGATTTGGAAGATCCAAGGATGAAAATGCCTCAATCAATTGTAGGAAAAGACTGCATAACGCCCGAGTTCAAAAAGTGCCACCATTGCCATCGTGAGTAAACACAATCTTGTTATTTCCAATGATGTTGTGCCAAATTGATGGTACCAAAAAGTTTAGAAGAGGATGGGGAGTAAATCTCGACCCTTGATTATAGCAAACCACCACAGATGAAGGAAGCCCGTTAACGTCGTCGCAAGCCATCGCCACCCCTTGTTTTTTTTCACTGTTCTTGAGGGTGATGAGGTACACCACGACATGGAAAGGATCAGAGTGACACAAGGAGCAAAATGCCTAACTCAATTTTGGGCTACCACTGTCGCAAAACTACAGTCTATGCTACTTCTTTTGGTCAAAATTTTTTATTATGATTTGTTGGAGACCAATTGAATGAAATTGGCCACTCCAATTGACTCAAAATATGGAAAGACGGTGGGAGCTAAAGCATCATCGTCAACCAACCACTAAAGTAGCTGCACGCACCCCACACTCCGCCGTAGGTGGCTAGTCTTTGGCGAGTGTTGTATTTCATGATTTTGATCTTTGATGAGCGATCCAAAGACAATTTCTGACTCATTTTAACATTCTAAACACAACAACACCCTTTGTTCAAACCAATTCCACTCCGTTAGAAATCATTCGGTACCGATCATATGAAGATCGAGGCAAGACAAACCAGGATAACAAGTCTAAAATAATCTTCAAGCAATTGGCGATCTCCAAGAAGCATTCCTAGCTATCCACGGTCCTTCTAGGATCACTTTCGAGTATGCTACCTAGACTATAGGACTAGCAAGACACAACTAGAATTGCTTAGCTTAGAATCTTGGTAAGTAGTAATCTCGCCTATAGTATGAATAGTTTCTAAATAAAATATTTTATGTGTTTTCATAAAAAATTATGAAATATATGATCGGTGATATCTCTGGCCATGTTTTGTATGATATGTTTTGTTATCTTTAGTTATGCCATGGCATACTATGTTATACCATGTCATCTTATGTTACGTCATGATATGCCATGTTAAGTTATGCTATGTCTATGGTTTGTTATGTTTATATCATGTGATGCTAACCTTGTGTTTTATGCTACACATGATATTATGAGGTATTAAATTATATCGCATACTTGCTTTATGTTAAATGTATGTGTTGTTATATAGTAATATGTCATACTACATACACATAATAATACAAGTGAATAAAATAAGATAAAATAAGTTAAGAGTGTCATACCTACCTTCCGACCTACGGGGAGGATTAAAGACCACTGGACCAACGGAGAGCTATTACATTTAAAACTATGATCTTAAAGTCATTAGGGATCTTACGAAGCCTTACATCTTGAGGATCACGCATAATTGGTACGAACACTTGAGCCTATATATAAGATAAGGCTTTTAATAAAGCTTAACTTACATTCATAAGCAAGCATAAAATATTCGTACATGTTTTTATTAAATGTTTTGAATTATTTTTTGCGAGTATAATTTCCCACTTGTTGAATGAAAGCACGTTTAAGTATATTCATATTATAGGTTAAAAAAAAGCTTGTCACCAACATTTGATGGGCAATGGTGAGCGATGGAAAATGATAAAAATGAGAATGGATATCACTCATGCAAATATAATCTCCGCAGTCTAATTTTTATAAATTATGTATACATGAATAAAAATGATATTTTGCAAATATATCTTCGAGACTAAGGTTGTAGTCATACAACCTTAGTCTAGAGAATTTTAAGATTTAAAATGTTACAATATCTATTGCAACAAATATACGAAAATTTCAAATAAGAATTTAAAATGACATTTAATTTTAGAAATTTCTTAAAATGTTTTATTTTAAATTAAGAAATGTTTTAAGAAATTATTATGTTAAGAAAAAATTATTTTTCAAATTTAAGTACTTTACAATAGGTTATGTTTAATTAAAAGATTATGAAGTTAAATAACAGTCACGTAGATAAGGTCGTTACAAACATACTAATTTGAGATTGCATTAAAAAAAATGCTTTAATGATTTTAGAATTGTTTTGCCAACTTATTTTCAATTATGTTTTAATGAGCTTGAAACTTTTCATTCCATTTTAACATCTCAAGTCAAGTCATAATGCTTGTAGTTTTTTAATGTGCACATTTTGATGCCCCTTGCAGTTAGTGGCAATTGCTCTTGTGCAACACGATGCCAAGATAGACTTGTTGGGATTTCACATGGCGAATGAGGATTGTTATGCTATTTTGTTTCAGGGTGGTACTTTTATGAAAATTTTTGTTTCAAATTGGAAATAAAATTGAAATGAGTTAATTACATTGCACTCCTTGTGTTTTACTAAAATAACATAGACCAAAATTAATTACAATAACACCCTTTGGACTTAACTCTATCAAGTTTTGATATAAAATAACAAAAATACGTTTCAATCTTGGCCATTGATTTTAAAACACCAAACCAAAGTCATTGATTTAATTTTCACAAAAAAATCTAAATCAAAACTAAAAAAAAAAAAATCTAGACCAGCCATGAAGGCTACCCTGTTGACCACCCCTTAGCCACCCTATCACCCCCTTTCCCGTTTTGCCCATCCCCGCGGCCCTCTACCACCCTATCACCCACCCTTGCTATTGTTTCCCCCAACCCCTTCACCCACCTTCCCCTTCCCCTTCCCCATCACTTACCCCAATGTGCCCTAACTTGTCACCCACCCTCCCCATCGCACCTCCACCCTCCTCGTCCTCGTCGCTCACCTCATTTGCACCCCCTACCCGAGTCGCTCACCTTCCCTGTCCCCATTGCCAACCCCATAAAGCCCTAACTTGTCATCCCTAATTGTCGCTTCCTTTCCTGGTTGCGCTTGACATCATCCAAATCAAAAGAGAGAAGTTTAATTTCTTTTTCTTGGTCCAATCGACATCACCCAAATCAAGAGAGAGAAGTTTAATTTCTTTTTCTAGTTGTGTTCTTTTAATTTATGTTGGTTTTTTTTTTTTTTTTAAATGTAGTTAGGTTTTTTGTTTTTTTTTGTTTTTTTTGTTTTATTTCTATTTTTAGGTGTTTTTTTATATGTTGGTTTGACTTTAAAATTTTTACTTTTACATCTATTTTTTATTTTTGCTTCAAAAACAATTTTGTTTTTTCATTTTTTTAGTTGTTATACTCTTTAAACTTTTATGGAAAAATAACATTTAATTGATAAGTAACTAATTTAATAAGATCTCGTTAATTTTTAAATGCTAAAAAATCTAAATTTATAAAGAAAAAAATGCATTTTAATTTCTTTAAAATTTACAAAAAAAAGATAGAAAAAAATTCTTTTTATGAGAGTGAAAATTATACTTTAAAGTGTATAAAAATCGATTGAACCTATAATTGTTATCTTTAGAGAAATAGAGAAAGAAAGCATTTTATCTTCTATTAAAGTAAGATTTATAGTTACAAGTATACACAAATTAATTACATGTTTTTAAAATTAAAAAGGTAAAATTGTCATTTCCAACTGCTTAAATAGCTAAAATCACATTTTTTTTTAATGGATGGGGCATATTTTTAACATTTTGAATAAAGTTAATAATCTATTCACAATCAACTAACATATGAGATCTTTTTGTACTTTTTTTGAATAATCAAAAGATGTCAATGTGATTAGTTTCAGTCTAAAAATTGTATATTATTCTAGTAAAATACAAAAAATATCAATATAATTTACCTAATCGTAATTAACAAACTTTAATTATTATTAATTATTTTTAGAACAACTTACAAAAATACCACCCAAATGTCCCAACTTATTAAAAACATCCTACAATAAACTACTCATTAAAACTGTCATTTTATTAAAAATTGATAATTTATTAAATTTTTAAGTTATCATCCTTTCTCACTCCTCTATAAAGAAACTCGCTGGAGCCTACTAGGTTCTATCTTATAACCCGTTAGATTCTAAAATGAAACTCGTCAGATGCTGTTCAAAATTTCACTAGAACCGGCAGATTCCATTTGACATCTACCAGATTTTAACACAAAACCTGCTAGTTTTAACACAAAACTCACCAGATTTTGTTCAAAAATCATCAAAACCACCGGATGCTATCTTAAAACTCGCTGAAACCCTTCACATTTCACATGAAACTTGCCATATTCTAACTTAAAACTTGACAAATCCCGTCCAAAAGAAATCACGGAAACTAGCCGGAACTAGCAGAAGATCAAAATCGAAGTGAATCTGCACAAATGTAGAAAATACAACAGAAACTACAGATCAGTACAGACAAAGGACATAAAAATTACAACAAAAATACAAAATCTCAAGACAATCACAAAAATACAAAACCCAAAATTTCAACAAAATCCTCAAATACAGAGATCAAAAACTCAAAACAAACCACAAACTAAAAAGCATCTTAATAACAATTAAATCAAAACAACAGAACTAAAGAAAACACCAAAAGCCATCGTCAAAACCCACTTCGACAGCCGCCATGATTTGGTGTTCGTTAGTCGTTAGAAGGGACTCGGAGAAAAACTTCACAAATCCTACAAATTTGCAAACGAACTGAAGATATCCAGAATCGGACCTAAGATATTGCAAGTGCCGGCATGAAGACTGACCAAACTCGACGAGTCAATGTGGTCGGTGGGGAAACTCCATGGCTTAAGATTTGAGTTTTGGCTCATGCTAAGTTTCTGCAAGCCAGTGAGTCCTTGGAAGCAACCGACCGGGACCAAAGTGAAATTGTTACTATCAAGATAGATCTCCTAGAGAGATGAAAAGGTTGGCTAACGAAGGAAGAGGACCGGAGAAGGAGTTTCCTTGTAGAGCGAGACTGACGAGCTCAGAGAAAGTTGAGATCGGAGGGGAGTTCACCTCTAATCAATGAGATTGATGATAGTAACTTGGCCAGAATTGTTGCACTTTATGCCCTTCCAACTAGAATAGAGGCCGGAGACGTCTGACCAGCTGGAGGCTACACGGATTTGAGGGCAGAGCTCAATGCGGACATGACGATGGCGTCGTCATCAGCGTCGAGGGTGAGGATGAGGAGGAGGTGGAGAAAGAAGGCTAGAGTTTTGGGAGTCCCCATCGTTGGTTATGCTAGAAAAAGAAGAGAGAGAGTGTGTGGAGCAGAGGAGAGATAGAAGAGGGGTTTGAAGAGACAAAGATAAGATCAGATTTAGTTTAGTTTGGTTTGATGATTCATCTATAAATGGATAACGTAGTAAACGTAAAATCACCTTTTAAAAGAAATAAGAAAGAAAAAGAGTAGTTAACGAAAGGGCATTTTAGATAAATAGTGTGTTTTAAGGGCATTTTGTATAATTTTCTCTTTTTTTATTTGTATTTGGTTTTTCAAGCATGTTGAATTATGCATCCTGCTACCTTGTTTTAGAACACTTTCATCAAAGGATTGAATCAGTGTTACGTGTTGATGATAGACTCATAACGATTAAGGAGCATGTGGGCATTTTATTTGGTTAGAAAAACTTTGTTGGACTCTTTTGTTTATGTGAGACATAGAATGCTAATCGTCTGCTTTTAGGCCATGTAACTTGTAACTCCGCTAGTTAATTTAGTAATAATCTACTAGATTACTCTGAAGACCAGTGCCTCAGACGACAAGTGATTTGTGTTGAAAAAGATAACATAATTTGATACATTACAGTTGCTAATCTAGTAAAATACTCCTGCTAATTTGATACATTACAGTTGCTAATCTAGTAGAATACTCCTGCCACCTGTTGCCTCCGACAATCAATTGCAATGTATGCTGAAAAGGGCATCATAATCTAGTAAATTACCAGTGATAATTTAGTTGATTTTTCTGACGACTGGGGTACGAACAATAGTCAAATTCCAACAAGAATCTGGTAGATTACTCTTGCTAGCATTTTGTTTACCTTTAAGGCTTTAACTGATCCTCAAGCGGTAGAATTCTAAGCTTTCCTATTTGAGGTGCATGATTTAGCATTGCTAAAAATTCCATCTAAAGCTAATGAATAAGTCGAACCTACCTTAACAATATCGTCCAGATACTTATCTTGTAATAAGACCGAGTTTTTGGAAACGTTTCGAGAAGAAGGGAGAAGGAAAATACAAAAAAAGAAAAGAGAGAAAAAAAAGAAAAAGAAAATTGAATGAATTATCTCGAACATGCCTCCGCTGATGTCACACGTACCTTTTATAATGGTTGCATATGGGTGGATCGTGGTGCTACCATTACTATAGGATATTTTTCGGCTTCAGTAAAAACTCTTTCCCCCTTGATTTTGGCCAGCTCAAGTGGAGGCGAAAGTGTCCCCTCCCCCGAACCCCCTCCTCCTATAAGCTACTTTTCACTTCATCGTTCGTGCTTAACACTTGTTAAGCATTCACTTGCTTGTTTCATTCATTTTATCCTTACAATATGAGCTGTTTTAGCTTTGCCAATAACTTCTAAGAGCTTTTTATGTTAGAATTATGGCTCACATATATGAAGGCCTATAAAATCTATCAGATTTATTTGTTTATTTATTTAGTTTAATAATTATTTAAATGCTAAAATTCTATTGGCTATGAGGGTTGCAACTCTTATTAAAAGATGTGTCTATATCTGAAAAGATATGTCTATATCTGAAGAGATATGTGCTTTAATGGAAAGGCACCTATTGAGGGTCTATAAATAGGAGTCTAGTCCTCTCTCCACCGAATCAGTTTTGTATTCTTCTCTCCATCAGAAAAATACGTTAAAAGAAATTGAGGTTTAGAGTGAGAAACTAGGTTCTTCTTCTCTGACAGTTTCTGTTCTAGAGTTTTCTGAATAATTGAAGCTATGAATCAAGGTACGCTCTAAATCTTTTCTTCTGTGAAAATTATTGAGTTTTAAGATTTCTGAGCATTACAGATATAATAATTTTAACATGTGGCATCAGAGCCAGTTTTAGAATTCATAATTTTCCTTTAGAATTGTTTCCGCATTTATGTATGAACCTTGATTTCTGCTGCAATTAGAATATATTGAATCAAAATTTTCGGTTCATAAATAACTGCACGTGATGCTGTGCGATGTTTATTATACATATGCATTATATAATGTGAATTAAGTATAATATTTGCGTACTATCTTACCGCATTTATTGGCTTCGATCTGTTGCATTTATTGACTTTTACCGCTTTATATGCATTCGCACGGGCAAGCACCCGCTTGATTCAAAGAAGACTTCAAAAAAAAAAAGGAGGAGGATTTGCATTTATTGTACCTGTACAATAAAAGTTGTTTGCAGACAAATAATTTTGTCTTACTTTCTTATATCTCATATATATTGATGTATGTATATTATATATATATATATATATATATATATATATGCAATTAAAATTGACGGAAGGGAGGAAAGCAGCAAAATTTTTGCTTGATTGTTTGCGCATCCCTTCTGGTATGTGTGCATATATATTACAGAACAAACAAAAAAATGGCGCATATATATTAAAGAAACGTAGCAAGATAAAAAACAAAAAAAAAAAACGCAATAAATCTATATTTTCTTTTGGTTTGTTTTGTCACATATAATATATACTAAAGGAAATTTATGTGTTTCTGTTTGGATTAACTTTAACAGATTATATTATGTTCTGTTTTATAAAACAAAGTTTATTTGTTTGTTATACTATGAATCAAGTTTTTGATGTATATATTATACGGCACATGATTACTATTGCATAAAGTATTGCTTCTTGTTTGAAATTACATGATCATAGTTTGTTAGTCACTAAAGTAGCCAAACTTTATAGTTTAGTAATTTTTAAATTGAGAAACAAAAACAAAAACAAAAGGTTCAATAACTCATGAATTTTGATGCTTATAATTGAAATGACATTTAGAGATCATGAGTCATTGAATCTCATCTATTATAAGAACTTAGGAATCGCCCAAAGGTTGATTAGTTTTCTTTATAATTGATGAAAATGATAGTTGGTAATTAATATGTCTTATTATTTTTGTTTGTTTATCCAAAGATAGCAAGCATTTTTATTGGTCATATTTTTATTACCAAATTAAATTTTTATTTTAATTAGCATCATTTATAGTTTGTATGTCATAGTATCACCCAAAGGAGAACTAGGATATACAATTACTGTCTTAGTTTGAATCTAATTATGTGATTATCTCAAAGCATTAATGTAAAAATGTTTCTTGCAATTTGCAGTATCTGTTCCTGTTTCTCTGCATTCGCATGCTTCATCTGTTCCCTTATTTAATGGATTGAATTTCTCTGATTGGTGCGAACAAGTCCAATTTCACTTAGGTGTCTTGGATCTTGATTTAGCACTTCAAGATAAGGAACCCACTACTATCACTGATGCTAGTAGTGAGGAGGAGAAAACTTTTCATAAATTATGGGAAAGATTGAATAGATTAAGCTTAATGTTCATGCGGATGACAGTAGCAAACAACATTAAAAGTACTCTTCCCAAGACTGAAAGTGCTAAGGAATTTATGAAACTTGTGGAAGAGCGCTCTCAAACTGCTGATAAGTCTCTTGCTGGTACATTAATGGCTAAATTAACCAACATGAAATTTGATGGTTCTTGTACTATGCATGAGCATGTCCTTGAAATGACAAATATAGCAGCAAAATTAAAGTCTTTGGGGATGTCTGTGGATGAGTATTTTATAGTACAGTTCATTCTCAACTCGCTTCCTCCTGAACAATATAGTCCATTCCAGATGAGCTATAACACAATTAAAGATAAATGGAATATTAATGAATTGACCAATATGCTTGTTCAAGAGGAGACGAGATTGAAGAGTCAAAAACCTCATTCCATTCATCTTGTAAATCAAAAGGCTGAAAAGAGCACT